>JAFEMH010007274.1:0-40000 GCA_022495995.1 Adenophora triphylla var. japonica
CGAATTAACTCAGATAAACACGGAGATTCACGGATTGGATTCACAATTACTTTCACCCTATGCTATTTTTATTGCTGAAAACATTAATCTCAAACTATGATTCATTCACAAAAGTAAGGATTGGGACGGTGTGGTGCCCGGATTGCAACCCTTTTAATTATTATCAAACTGCGTTTTCTGTTACGGCCACACAACAATCAAATAATTAATCAACACAATAGAATGTTAAATCTAAACCCTTTTGATTTCTATTATGGCCTCAATTAGGTTTAATCTTCAAAACAGTGTTCAATTGTATCAATCCCCAAATTAATGGCAGAATCAATATCCAAATAATTAAAAGATTAATGTTTCGAAGAACTAGAAAGAGATCAATTGGGAAGAATTAAATCAATAGCATAAAGATCTAGTAATCGCTACAACCAATCCGCAAATCTAAAGAACTTAGCTACGCAAAGACATAACGAAAACAATAATGATCATAAAATAAAAGAACATCAAAACCTGAGAGATCCGGAATTGATGAGCAATAATTGTCTACGAAAACTCAAAACCTAGAACAAAAATAATATCCAAGATTGTTTTTAAAAACTGCTGTTGAAGTATAAATACTCTAGGGCCAAATACAAGGGAAAATTGTGCGAAAAGTCGAGACTGCCCATCATAAGTTGCCGAAATCTGGTACTGAAGACGGGACAAGCGTGGCCGCTCTGGGTTGAGCGCGCCCGCGCACTTTGGCAGTAACCCTGGCCTTCAAAACGACGTCACTTGAGCGCGGCCGCTCTGGGTTGAACGCGCTCGCGCTGGTTGGCCGAGAATTGCTCTTCAAAATCTTTCAATGGAGCGCGGCCGCTCAGGTAGCAGCGCGGCCGCCTCGGTGCCTGTTCCAACTTTCTTGCTCTGCTCCGCTCCAACTTGGTTTCCCATGCCATTTTCTTGACACAAATCAACACTTAATCATCCTTTTCCCCTGTACTCATAAACACTCAACAACAATATTAAAACAACATAAAACCCGGGATTTTGAGCCTAAAATAGGTTCGTAAACATGTAAAATGGGTGTGTAAAAACACATCCATCAAACACCCACAAACTATCCTTTGCTCGTCCCGAGTAAAACAGAACTAAACTAAGCTATCGAACAAAAATAAAACTACACTACGAAAACAAAACACAATATTTTTGGGATGTTCTCTTCAAAACGGGAATCGTGTCGGCCAGACAGTCTCAGATCCTTACACAATATAATCACAAACATGCTATCATGAATTATCAACTAACATTACATTAAAGCAAAAACCCACAATTTTCCACCGCGGCATGAATAATGGAGTGAAGTCTGGTAGATCATTGTCACACTCTAAGATTATTTATGGATTCACTAAATGATGCTCTAACATAATATGTATCAAATACAATCACAAAGGGACACTCATATGCATGTTTACACAATTGTCAACCCGGCTACTTGATAGCGAAATGAAGATATGGCTCTAAGCGTTATGGTGCGAAGGATCGCATGGCTCGGTTCACGGTTACAAAAGAAGGCAAGGACATACGAATCGGGAAGCGAAACTAAGAAGTCTTCTTTTTATGTATACATCCTCACTATGATAATTCACCCCGCTCACCCTTTTTCTTCCCAATGTGCCAACTCACAAACTAAAGCTTTTGCATACATACACAACATCGGGTTGAGCACATTCCCTTATTTCTGGGGCTTTTTCTAATTTCCAACTTTTGACACAATGGAGGGGCAAGAATTTTTTTTTTCATTTTTTTTCTCTTTTTTTTTTTTTCTTTTCATTTGAAAGAACATATATACAAACACATACTCTTTCTTTTTTTTTTTTTTTTTTTTTCTATGCCCCTCTTCATTGTATTTCACACCCCATTTTGCATTTTTGACCCCAAATTGTGCATTTAATTCCACTCATCCCAAATTCACCCCAAATTCCCATTCAATCCCTAGTTCACTTCCCGGAAGGTAAGACATCCTAAAACTATGTGAAACGGGTAGGAAAAAGGGTAACAAATGATGGCGAATGGCGGTCTAAGTTTCCATTCTTTTCTATTAAAGCTCAACAAGTGTTCTAGCGGAAACTATTATTTACTGGGGTAGAAAGCTGAAGGCACACAAAAGGGTTGAAAGAATAAGCCATATGTATCAAAATAGCCTAATGACATGTTATTGACAATCATGCAAACCATGTTCTAGGGACCCCGAGAATGCACAAGTGATCCCATAAAGGGCACCTAGAGTGACAACAATGATCAATGATAAGCATGAAAGTGAGAGGTGGTGCAATCATGGTTTATTGTTTCAATGTAACCCTAGTTCTCAAATCCAAGATAGCATAATGACTAACACATAACACTCAATCATCACTGACGCAAGCCAACATATCCCAAAATAAAGAGAATTTTTTTTTTTTTTAAATTTTTACTAAACTAAAAACAAATAACAACCTAAACTAACATGGTGATAAGCAGAATGAAGCACAGATACCCCCCACCCACAAACTAAAAGATAGCATTGTCCCCAATGCAATTAACTATAAACTCAGGGTAGGGATACCTCAACCGATCATCAGGGCGGATAACCCTATTGGCTAGAAGAGCTCTCCAGTGGAATTGCTGCTGCCGCCGCCACCGCTGCTCTCCTTGTCCTGGATGAGCCACTGGGAAATTGTTGCCGCTGCCGGTGCCTGCTTCACAGTGTACTCGGCGGGAAGGGCTGTGGCGGGCTATTGCCATGTGTAACCAGTAGGAGGCAACCGACCAAGAATTTGGTCCAACCTACTATCGTACTGGGCCCGCCATACTTGGTTCGCCTCGATCTCACCCCGTACTCTGTCGTCAATAGCTCTCACCCTATCATCATTCGCAGCCTGTCTCTGCTCTAGGGCGGTAAATCTCTGATCAAATCGCAGCTCCATCGCCTCCAGCTGATGCGACAAATAATACAAACCCTCAGCTGGGTTTTCTCTCCAGTCTTCGACTATATCATCCTCTTGTTCTTCCTCTTCTTCCTCCTCCTGTTCTTCTTCCTGCTCCGGCTCGACCACATTTACCCCCTTGGGGTGGCTCTTGTCCCTAATCTTTCTCTCGGTAATTGTAGGCTCCAAGCCTATGTCCCTAGGGATATTTGTGAAATTAACACCCGAGAACCCCATCAAACCCGTGATCATTAAGGGGTAATTGTAGCTATTCTTCGCCATCTGCTGATACGTCCTGTTAATTTCATGGGCAATGATTGACCCGGTGTCAATTTGTTGCCCTGTCAGTATGACATGCATTAATGCAGCTCTACGCCATCCAACCTCGTGAGGTCGGGAAGATGGGAGCACCCTCTCACAGATAATCCTATGAAGGTACTTCATATGTGGTGGAAGAAATTTAGAAGCAATTAACACCCCCTTATGCACGCTTGGGTCAAAGGGAAGACCACCAAATGTTCCGACAATTAGGTGTAGGTTACCTTTGGGGTTGTTCATCATTTGTTTTTCAAGTTGCAAGAAGGCACTGTATTGGCTTGCACATGTCTAGGGAGGTTGTAATATGATATAATTCTCTCCTGTATATCCCACCTCTCTACCCCGCACATACGAAGTGTTATGTAGCCCTTTTCTAGCGGCCGCATTAGCATAAAATTCACGCACCAACTCGCGATTCCCTCCTTCACTGGGCAACCAATAAGTTTTGCCAACCATACCCCGCTACAATATTATCTAGCCCCATATCCGTAATGCTCTATCCCTTTCTCTACGTTAAAACTTCGTCCTAAGCATAAGCATTAAAAAATTTTAACGCATCAACACCCACAAATCTATTTTCATCAAACAATGGTGGTGGAACCGGGGTTTTCTTTGTAACTCTTTTACGCTTAGGATTAGAGGTAGACATTGTATCGACACAATTGAGTAGGACAATGCAATAAAATTCAAAGATTCTTACCCCTTTAAAGCTCGCCGGAAAACTCGCCGGAGTATGCCGGAATTTGTCGCCGGAATTTGGGAAGGAGGCCGGAAAATCAACCCCAATTCTTTGCAAACAAGCACCCACTTCAATTCAAGCTTAATCCCACTTGCTTCAACCGGAAAGCTCTCAAGAACACCCTTCTTCAAAATTTCGAAATTTCTCAATCTCCGCCGGAAATAATGGCTTTTGGGGAAGGGAATTGGCTTTAGCTTGGTGAATCAATGGTGGGTAGGCTGATTTTTGGGTTGGAAGGGAGGGGATTTGGGGTTTGAGAGAGGAATTTAGGAGAGAGAGAGAAGGGAACTCGTTTTTTTTTTTAGAGAGAAGAATGAAGGGGCGGCGGTGATTTTTAGGAAAGAAGAGGCAGCATCTGTTTAGGGTTATTTGAATTTTTCCCGTAAATTTAGCTCGAGCGCGGCCGCTCTGCCTTGGAGCGCGTCCGCGCTATATGACAGAAACTGCTCATGTTTTTGATTTTAATGAGCGCGGCCGCTCTGCCTTGGAGCGCGCCCGCGCAGCTTGGCCGAGACTGATGGACATTTTTCCTTTAAACAAGCGCGGCCGCTCTATGTACGAGCGCGCCCGCGCACCCTAGCAGCGTAATTTCATCAGTTTTTCAGCCCTTTTTACTGCCTTGAAGTTCTCAGCTTCCGTTTTAACCCGTTGTGTGCTATCCTGCACATCACCACAAACACACATACAAGCGTAATATCTATTGACAAAACTCAAAAGTAAATATTTTTGGAGGGTGACAACTATTTACACTCCCCTATAAACCCACAAACTCGGAGAGACCCATAACGGGTGACACAAAACTTTTGTTCGACAAAAATATGTCAAACATTTGACCGCACTTTCGCTGCCTACGTCCCCATTAATATGAGCGGACTACCCACATTAATAGGCTCAGGTCACCGTAGTTCGACACGTTCTATACTACGACTCGAAAACGGTAAATAACAGTTTTTTTTTTTTTTTTTTTTTTTTTTTATGAATACCCCCACCCACAAACTAAGAATTTGCGATGTCCTCATTGCATAAACAGATTTCCAACGCGAATTCAAAGCTAACAAGTAGTGGTAAACCGAACATAAAGACAGTAGCGCAAAAGTTACCTACGGTTGGGTTGCCTCCCAACTAGCGCCTTTGTTTTAAGTCTTTGGCTCGACATGATGCTCATGATTTCTCATTTAATTTCCCGTGCATCCACCAACACCACCACATCAATTTCCTCCAAGGTAGACACCCCTTCGTGATAGGGCTTGACTCGATGCCCATTCACCTTGAATGTACTTCCGTTTTTCAAATCTTTGAGCTCGACCGCTCCATGTGGAAATACTTTCACCAACTCATAAGGGCCCGACCATTTGGAGCATAATTTGCCGGGAAAAAGTCTCAATCGAGAATTGAACAATAAGACCTTCATACCCTGACTTAAGAATTTCGGCTTCAAGTACCGATCATGGTATCTCTTGGTTCTTTCTTTATACAAACTTTGGCACTTTGGTAGTCCGTCTTGCCTCAACTCCTCAATCTCATCCAAATCAAGCATCCGTTTCTCACCCGCCTTCGTCGAATCCATGTTGAGTGCCTTCACAGCCCAATATGCTTTGTGTTCCATCTCAACCGGAAGGTGACACTCCTTGCCATACACAATTCTCAGACGGACTCATCCCAACGGGAGTTTTGTAAGCATCCGATATGCCCATAATGCATCATTGAGCTTCAAAGCCCAATCTTTTCTCGTTTGGCCGGACTGCCTTCTCAAGAACCCCTTGATTTGGCGGTTGCTAACTTCCACTTGCCCCGATGTTTGGGGATGGTAGGCCGTGGCTAGCTTGTGAACAACCCCATATTTCTTTAGGACTTGGTTGAAAAGTCTCGTTTGTGAAATGAGTTCCTTGATCACTAATGATTGCACGAGGCACCCCGTACTCCGCAAAAAATATTCTCACACACAAACTTTGAAACGACATTAGCATCATTAGTCCGAGTGGCAATAGCTTCCACCCATTTAGATACATAGTCAACAAAGAACCAATATATACACAAAACCATGGGACGAGGGGAAAGGGCCCATGAAATCAATGCCCCACACATCAAATATGTCAACAACTAAATTATAATTTTGGGGCATCTCATCACGCTTACCTATCCCTCCCGTTCTTTGGCATTTATCACACTTTTTGCAAAAGTCTTGCGCATCTTTAAATATGGTGGGCCAATATAAGCCACTTTGAAGGATTTTCCTAGCGCTTTTGACCACCGAAATGCCCACCACATTGTAAATCATGACAAAAGCGCAAGACACTCAATTGTTCATATTCCGGAACACACCTCCTCACCATCTTATCCGGGCAAATTTTCCACAAGTAAGGATCATCCCAAATGTAGTGCTTAACATCGATTTAAATTTCCTCTTTTGATCATAAGTAAAGTGAGGAGGAATCATGTCACAAGCAAGATAATTAACAAGATCCGCATACCAAGGCTCTTGAACATGTAAAGCAAGTAGTTGTTCATCCGGAAATTTTCATTCACCGGAATCACTCCTTCATTGCTATTCTCCGAACGAGAAATCCTCAAGCCTTGATAAGTGATCCGCCACTACATTCTCGGACCCCTTTTTGTCCCTTATTTCCAAATCAAATTCTTGCAACAAAAGCATCCACCTAAGCAGCCTAGGTTTTGCATCCTTTTATTCAACAAATATTTTAAAGCAAAGATGATCGTAATAGATTATTACCTTCGACCCAAGCAAATATGAACGGAACTTCTCAAGTGCAAACACAACAAACCTAAAAATTCTTTTTCAGTAGTGGTATAATTAAGCTTCGTGCATCATTAAGAGTTCTACTTGCATAATGGATTACATGCGGTAATTTATCTATCTTTTGGCCTAAAACAAATTTCAATAGCAAAATCGTATGCATCACACATGATCTCAAAAGGGTGAGACCAATCGTGGCTAGAAAGAATGGGAGTGCAAGTAAGTTTTTCTTTTAATAAAGTGAAAGCATCTAAACAGCCTTGGTCAAAGATGAACTCGGTATCTTTAGCTAGCAAGTTACTTAACGGCTTACAAATTTGTGAAAATCCTTACTAAATCGCCGATAAAAACCCGCATGGCCTAAGAAACTTCGAACACCCTTAATCGAGACCGGGGAGGCAGCTTAGAAATCACATCTATCTTAGCTTTATCGACCTCAATCCCCTACTAGACACTATGTGGCCCAAGACAATCCCCGCTCTAACAAGAAAGTGACACTTCTCCCAACTAAGTGTCAAATTGGTCTCGCAACATCTCCTCAAGACCATAGTCAAATTATTAAGACACCCTCAAAGCTATCTCCAACCACGTAAAAATCATCCATAAACACCTCTACACACTTCTCTATCATATCCGAGAAGATGGAGGTCATGCACCTTTGAAAAGTAGCGGGTGCATTGCAAAGCCCAAAGGGCATCCTCCTATAGGCAAAAGTACCAAAGGGGCATGTGAAAGTGGTCTTTGATTGGTCCTCGGGTGCAATTGTGATTTGATTATATCCCGAGAATCCATCAAGAAAGCAGTAATAAGCATGACCCGCCAACCTCTCTAGGATTTGGTCAATGAAAGGCAAAGGAAAGTGATCCTTTTTGGTGGCGGCATTCAGCTTTCTCAAATCTATACACATCCTATACCCGGTCACCTCTCTAGTGGGCACATCCTCATTTTTATCATTTTTCACAACAAGAATGCCCGACCTCTTAGGAACCACTTGAACCGGCTCACCCACTCACTGTCCGCAATTGGGAATATAATTCCCGCATCTAATAATTTCAGACCTCTTTCCTCACGGCTTCCTCCATGTGAGGATTCAATCTCCTTTGTCTCTCCCTTGAAGGTTTAGCCCTCTACAAGATTAATTTTATGCATACACATTGAGGGGCTAATACCTTTAATATCCGCCAAAGTCCACCCTATGGCCGATTTGTGCTCACAAAGCACAAAGAATTAATTTGGCCTCTTGTTCTAGGGTCAAATCTGAGGCAACTATCACAGGTAAAGTCTCGCCCTCCCCTAGAAAAGCATATTTTAAATCAGAGGGGAGGGGTTTTAGTTCAAGAACCGGTGGAACCACAACTGATGGCGCATACTTCTCATTGAAGTAGCCTAGTGGAGTGAGACGGGCCATTAATGTAATAATGTTCCTCGGCCTTATTTTCAATGGCCATAACTTCGGAACCCGCATTATCCCTAGTTTTCTCACCGCCATTCAACAACATCTCAAGTTCATCACATGCTCTATCATGCCACGTATACTCATGCACACAATCATCTACTCTCTCCACAAAGTTACCAGAATTCCCATTGTCCATTGGATTTTTCATAATATCATGCACATAAATTTCAATAGTTTCGTTGGCCACAGCCATGGAAAGAGTTCCATTGCCAACATTAATAATAGTGTTTGTCGTCGCCATGAATGGTCGCCCAAGTAGAATTGGGGAATCACGACGACTACACTCACTATTAGGCATCTCAAGCACAACAAAATCCACAGGTATGATCAATGAGTCCACCCGAACCAAAACATCTTCCACAATCCCCAACGGTCTTTTAATAGATCGATCCGCTAGTTGAAGAGCCATGGATGTAGGTTTCAATTCGTGCAAACCCATATCAAGATACATATAATGGGGTAACAAATTAATACTAGCACCTAGGTCCAACATCGCCTTCACCTTATTCGAGTTCCCCATATTGATAGAAATTATAAAACTTCCGGTCCTTTTGTTTGGGTGGGAGGAGGTGTTGTGCCACTGCACTAGCATTCTCTCCAAGAAAAGCTTTCTCATCCTTGCCATACTTTGGTTTCTTGGAATTAATTTCTTTGAAAAACTTGGCATAAGCCGGAATATTTTTTATCACATTCAACAAAGGGAGATTGATGTTCACTTTAGAGAACATGTCCATCAACTCCGACATTTGTTGATCCATTTTATTTCTCATAAATCTTCCAGAAACGGCATACCGGTACATATGGATTGGGGGTTGGAGAGTCAACTTTAGATTTCTCCCCCAATTCATTAGTACCTTCTTCCTCATTAACAATTTCAACAACAGGAGGGGGAATAGAAGATGAAGAAGAAATTACCTCGCTACCTACCTTTTTACCATTCCGGAGTGTGGTAATGGCTTTTGCTTGGTGACCTTGACTCGGGAAGGTCCCTGACTTGTGTCCCTGCATTGCTTGAACAGCTTCAGCCATTTGCCCTATTTGGGTCTCCAATTTTTTCATAGCAGCCTTCATGATTCTTTCTTTGTTCTTTGTTCACTCTCATCTGCTCTACTGCTTCCTCCCAAGGCTCCTTCCTTCTTTCAAATGGTCCTGGTGGAGGTGGAGGATGGAGAGGTTTATTTTGTGGATTCTGATTACCTCCCCACGAGAAATTAGGATGGTTCCTCCACCCTGGATTATAAGTGTTGCCATAGGGCATGTTCTGTGGATGCCTTGGGCCGCCCATACATAGCATTTACCTGTTCTCAGATCACAACCAAACCGCACACCACTTGGACACATATTAGTAGCATGAGAATTTAAACCACAGTAAGCACATAAATCATTTAACACATGGGCACTAGAAGAGGTGCCTTGAGCAAATCAACTTGTCAAACTTACTATTTAAAACAGCAATTTGCTTGGATAAATTATCGCAAGAGTCAAATCCAATACCCCCTTGTTTTCCCCCTAGAACTCTTTTGTTGAGAATTAGCACTCAACATTTCAAATAGGGCCTTAGTCTCCTCGTGGGTCTTGACTCCTATAGAGCCTCCTCGCCGCATTATCCACCACAGATCGAGTGGAATCATTCAAGCCATCATAGAAAGCTTGATTCAGAGAGGGTAAAGAAAAATTATGCTGAGGACATTGAATAAGCATCATATTAAATCTCTCCCAAGCTTCATGGAAAGGTTCCCCCACATCTTGTGTGAAAGTCATCAATTTCGTCTAAAAGTAGACTGCAGATGATGTGGGTAATACCTCCCGAGAAAAATATCTTGCATCTCGGTCCATGTGCCGATGCTTTGGGATGGAAGCATCATTAACCAAGTTTTCGCTGCCCCTTTTAGAGTGTAAGGGAAGCACTTAAGTCTAATCTGAACTTCACTCACTCCCTCTCTTAATAGAAACTGGGCTACCGTCATAATGTATTCTTTCAAGAAAGTCAAGGCATCCTCGCCTGGTAGCCCCTGAAAACTAGGTAACATAGCAAAATATTGACCTTTGACCTCTAAATTCTTTGCTGCTTCGGACAGCACTATGCATGAGGTAGAAGTGTCTACCCTAGGTCTCAGTAATCATTCATTGTTTGAGCCGGTGGTTACTGCCATCTCGACTTTTTCTTCCTCTACCTCGGTGGTGGAGGGTTCGACTCGATGTCCAAATCAAAAGAGAGGATTAAAAAGGGGATCGCCCTCAAATGTTTCCTCAAGTCTATTGATGTTATCGTCCAATGGAACCAATGTAGGCTTCAAAGAACGACGACCTTGCATTCACTACTTAACTTACTTGTTTACTTGCAACAAGTCCCCGGCAACGGCGCCAAAAACTTGATGGAGAAAAATTCCTCTAGTAATAAAAACCGAGCAAGTGTACTCACTACCGGTGTAGCAATATGCACGAGCAGGGGTCGAACCACGAGACTTGTTGGTAAACAAATGCGAGAAGTAATGAATATGGTAACCACAGATTTTTGATTTGAGAATAATAATCTAATCCTAAAACGTAAATAGCGATTAAAACTAAAGAACGCGATTTAAACAGTAACGAATTAACTCGTATAAACACGGAGATTCACGGATTGGATTCACAATTACTTTCACCCTATGCTATTTTTATTGCCGAAAACATTAATCTCAAACTATGATTCATTCACAAAAGTAAGGATTGGGACGGTGTGGTGCCGGATTGCAACCCTTTTAATTATTATCAAAGCTGCGTTTTACATTACGGCCACACAACAATCAAATAATTAATCAACACAATAGAATGTTAAATCTAAACCCTTTTGATTTCTATTATGGCCTCAATTAGGTTTAATCTTCAAAACAAGTGTTCAATTGTATCAATCCCCAAATTAATGGCGTAATCAATACCCAAATAATTAAAAGATTAATGTTTCAAGAACTAGAAAGAGATCAATTGGGAAGAATTAAATCAATAGCATAAAGATCTAGTAATCGCTACAACCAATACGCAAATCTAAAGAACTTAGCTACGCAAAGACATAACGAAAACAATAATGATCATAAAATAAAAGAACATCAAAACCTGAGAGATCCGGAATTGATGAGCAATAATTGTCTACGAAAACTCAAAACCTAGAACAAAAATAATATCCAAGATTGTTTTTAAAAACTGCTGTTGAAGTATAAATACTCTAGGGCCAAATACAAGGGAAAATTGTGCGAAAAGTCGAGACTGCCCATCATAAGTTGCCGAAATGCGAGTGCGAAGACGGGACAAGCGTGGCCGCCCGGGTTGAGCGCGCCGCGCACTTTGGCAAGAACCCCTGGCCTTCAAAACGACGTCACTTGAGCGCGGCCGCTCTGGGTTGAACGCGCTCGCGCTGGTTGGCCGAGAATTGCTCTTCAAAATCTTCAATGGAGCGCGGCCGCTCTTAGGTAGAGCGCGGCCGCTCTGGTGCCTGTTCCAACTTTCTTGCTCTGCTCCGCTCCAACTTGGTTTCCCATGCCATTTTCTTGACACAAATCAACACTTAATCATCCTTTTCCCCTGTACTCATAAACACTCAACAACAATATTAAAACAACATAAAACCCGGGATTTTGAGCCTAAAATAGGTTCGTAAACATGTAAAATGGGTGTGTAAAAACACATCCATCAAGAAGCTCAAGCAAAAGCTACCAAAAGAGGTCAAGAGCCCGACGCCAACAAGAGGCAAGGAAGCTACGAAAAAGACCGTCAGAACGACTTGTCAGGAGATCACTCGACCTCTCAGCCAAGCACAAAGCCTAAGCAAAAGGGATTGCCGTCATGGCCCAGACTGCTTCAAGTCCGCAAATGCAACAAAAAAGTCCAAGGACGGACGCCGACAAAGTGCACAACAAAATCAAAGGCAAACAAGAGATCTTGCGTCTCGAAAAAGCTTTAAAAGTAAATCACAAATCACTAACGGTTACAACATTTCTTGATGAGTTCAAGCACGGTCTACTCTCAAGTTCACAACATGCTAAAAGACAGCTTAATACATTTAACTAATAATGTATTTGCAATGCAATGAATGGATACCTAGGAGGTCATTCCGCGCCGTCTGCCCTTCCAGGTCACAAGGTCCGATAGCCCTTCCAGTTCAACAGTCTGCACCGTCCGCTACTCCCCCATGGCGGGATCAACAGATAACAGTGAGGGAAACGGAATCCCGCCACTAAGGAACCTCCAGACAATGGAGGAGGTGCTGCGAGCCTTCGAAACCATCAAGAAGCGCCAAGAAGAGCAGCAAGCCTGGATCGTAGACACCTTGCGTCTTCGAGGAACCGTTGCAGTTCCCCAACCTGACGGAACCTTTGTTCTCATAGAGGACGAAGACATACCGGCTCCCCCGGTTTCTCAAAGCTATCAGAAGGTCCCGCCTCCGCCAAGTTACGAGATCCCAGCAACGCTAAATAACTCTCGCTCAAAGCTCCCTTCAGGCGTCAGTCAAGCAGCTCCGGCATGCCCGCCTCAGCACAGTCAGTTTCCCGGCTCTGCACATCAAGCTCAGTACCAACAGCACACATACGTGCCTGCTCTACCAGATCCCAATGCATCTCGATACCCAGGATTCAATCTTTTTCCTCTATACGAGCCTCACAGCCATAATCAGAAGCCCCCATGTCCACCAGGGACAGGCATCCCGAGCGAATATCCCGACATCTCAAGCTTGCCACCTGCTAGTCTGCCACTTGGGGCTAATGAATCATTTCCCCAATTCCCAAACACAACCCTTAGCGGACCTGGCAATCACGCCCCTAACTTCAGCACTCCAGGGTATGGGTTGGTATACACTCAACTACCTCCCCAAGACTCCCGAATGGCGATCCCATCAGCCAATCCACCTCCATCTTCGGTTTCTATCCCCGAAAATGGTAACCCGCCTCAACCTGCCGATCCCCACATGGCTTGGCTGATCGAGCAAATGAAGGACATGCAAGGCAAGCTAGCCAGTTCCCGGAAGGACTCCCTCCTACCTACTGATCCAAGCAAAGTGGTCCCGCTCCCTCCGAAATTCAGGATGCCAGAAATGGAGAAGTTTGACGGGACTGAATGCCCAAAAACCCACATCGACACCTACGTCTTGGGTATGAGAGCTAAAGGGGCAACCCCACAGCAAATGGCGGATCACTTCCAGCATTCCCTCAAATCCACGGCATTAAGGTGGTTCCTCAATGTGAAGGCAGAAAACCGCTCCACATGGGACCAAATCAGTGAAATCTTCCTGGAGAAGTACCGCGCCAACCTTGAATGGGAGACAAACCGCCATGACCTGCAGGCCACCGAACAAAAGGACGACGAGCCTGTGGGTGAGTTCTACAAAAGATGGAACTGGAAGCTAAGCGAGATAATGGATCCGCTTTCCAAAGAAGAGCAAATGGATATCTTCCATTCCTGCCTCAAACCATCTCTGAGGGCCTTGATTAGCCACCACTTCTATCCCGACCTTCGTGCCATGGTCAATGCCGGGACCAAGTTCGAAAAGACGCTGAGCCTACAAAAGACACCAGCCACTCTTGCTTCTTCCTACCGCTACCAGGCAGCCTCGTCAAATTCGACGCCTGTTCCAAACATAGGAAAGGAGGCCACCGGAGCAGTCCACTACATCCAGAACGGAGTCCAAGGAAGCCGCGATCAAGCGCCCCTGAGAAATAACAATCCTCCCCGGACGCAGCGTTCTCAGCACTTCGACAACCTCGGAATGCCTCTAAGCCAAGTGTTTGAGGCGTTGATGAAGCAGAACATGCTCAAGCCCCTTGAGAATTATCAGCCGAGGAATCCTAACCTAAACGTGGATATGAGCAAGCATTGCGCTTTTCACAACTACCCGGGCCACACCACCGACAATTGCGTCATACTAAAACAAGCGATCCAAAGGCTGATTGAAGAAGGAAAGTTGGAATGCCCACGCGATCCCAACACAGTCGGAAATCAATTCCCCAACAACAATTGGGGAAAGCATCAGTGAGAAGCCTTTCGACCTTCTCAAGCGCGTCAAAAATGCCATTGAGGAACTGGGTTACCTTCTCATGACCCACAACCAGCAAAGAAGAAATCGTCTGGAAGCTTGGTCTAACCCCCCGTCACCTAGAGTCTAACTTCGAAAATAAAAGACCCCGAGTCTATTGTATCTAAGTTTGAGTCTCTCGAGTCGTCTGATGGCCTTACGCCTAAAGATTACGCGTTTGTAGCAAAAAACAATGTTTCCTTATGCTTCGAATAAAAGTTCGACCTTTCTGAGTATCCCCTCATTGCCACTTTAACAAATGATAAATTAACTAATCAAAACAGTTAATAATGATTCACTTGATAAAGACGCAGACACATTAATGAACAATGCATTAAACAAATCTTTAAGCATGTTGTCAAACGAAAGAAAAATCGGGCCCAAGCTGCCGAGAATGTTCTAACCAAAATGAATTTGGGAACTGCTGAAGAGTCCAAAGAGACGCAAATCAAAGAATCATACGATCCACCTCGTATGTTCTAGTACTTGTTCTCATTCAATCAAGTCTTCCTCGGACATTGTAATTAAGTCTTCAATTTTCCATACGAAAGTTTTCTTTCTTTTCTTGCTAGACTTGAGACATTATTTTGCACCCTGCATTACATTTAATGAAATGGTTTTGTTCTATGTGATCACTTGCATTGCTCAACAAGTAATTCCACAAATGATTAATGCTTTGATTAATTGGTGTGAGAAAGTCATTCGATAGCTCCCCATACACCTTACCATACCCCACACAAAGGCCTCCATCAAGCCATACACTTTCCAAAACATGTCCCCACCACCACCTTGACCAAGTCAACGACGGCAGGAACATCAAAGGACAACAAAAGGTCACTCAGCATCAAAAGATTGACCCCATATCGACAACAATCTAGGGGCTTGCCTTCGCCCTCGTGCGCATCAAGAAAGTTCAAGCAGGGGCTTGCCTTCGCCCTCAAATGCTTCAAAAAAGAAGCTCAAGCGAAGCTACAAAAAAAAGCTCAAGCAGAAGCTACAAAAAAAAAAGCTCAAGCAGAAGCTACAAAAAAAAAAAGAGCTCAAGTATAAGCTTCACAAAAATAAATAAGGTCAAAGACCCAGAGCCAACGATCAAGAAGCAAGGGAGTCACTGAAAAGACCGTCAAATACGACTTGTCAAGAAATCACCTCAAGGCCCGTGCCTCATCATTCAGCTTTCCGAGCCTTTTCGTCAAAGGCCGCACAAATATTCATGCCCTGGCCCCAAAGCCAAACACGGTTCGGTCCCGAACTACGTCGACCTGAGCTCCTTGTCTTAAGGGGAACGTAGGCAACCAGAAATGGTCCGGTCATAAACACATACAAATCCACAAACCCGGTCTCATCAATGACCTCTCCTATACACAAACCTTCTTTCACACTGCATCAACTCGATCCTTGATACCGATTGACTTTCTCCTCATGATTAATCAAAGCATATCAGGTTTAATTGTTGAATAACCCGAACATCAACAAAGGGTTTTAAGCAAACAAGTGATCATTGTGAACAAATCAAGTTTTCAAATGTCTCGACAAGTCTTCTTTTTCTACAAAAATAGGAAAATAGAGCTAAACACTGATTTTCTCTCAGCAAGGGCTTCCATACACTTTTACAAGCTTTTCAGTACTCATACTCTCTCAAAAGAGTCAAACCCAAAAGCATTTCTTTTGTGCCTACATCAAATAAGGCATTCACACAAAAGGGGACCCGTTCCCACCTTTTCAAAAATAAATACGCCCTTGCAAGTGTACATTACGAGTCATTTCTCCCACAAAGAGGGTCGAACTACGCAGACTGAGCCTCTCGGTCGAGGGGAACGTAGGCAGCCTTCATTGGTTCGGTCTAAGGAATACACAAAATTTCAAAAATTGACGCCACCAAGGCTCAGGCAAGAAGCAAGCAAGAGATTTTGCGTCTCGACAAAGCTTTAAAAGTAAATCACAAATCATCACAGTTAAAACACTTCTTGATGAGTTCAAGCACGGTCTACTCTCGATTCACAACATGCTAAAAGACAACTTAAAACATTTAACAATCAATGTGTCTGCAATGACGATGAATGGATACTCAGTGTTTCAGAAGGTCATTCCATGCTACTCGCATTTGGCCCTTCATCACTCTTTCCTTTCTTCCCTCGTCCCCAACGAGTCTTCTTTCATTCCACATGAGCGAGTTCTGTCTCCCTCATTCCGAGATCAGGAGTCCTCCTAGTCGTGTCAAATGAACCAGTCGCTCTCAGAGCATCGTTCACCCGTGCCTCGACTCGGATCTCCTCCCTACGAGTCTGCAAAAAGGGACCTCTCCCCGCCAGTTTGTCAACTCGAGTCCCGTAGTCAAATAAAGCGCCTCCCGTGACACCCTGAGGGTTAACCCAAGCTTCTGCACTCCTAAGGTTGCAACTGAAATGGCAATCTTGCCCCAGAACCACTTTGCGCCTGCTCCCCAAAACCAATTGGGTCGGCCCGACATGCTGCTCATCTATGTATTCGGTGGTCAACACAACACTCTCCCGACGTCGAAGGAGCACCACATGAGGGAAAGCGGAATACTTCCATACCCTCAGAAAATACAGAAAGGCATATGGATCTGTCATGCAGAAAGAAGCTACCTCCACATTGGCAATGTCATCCCAGCCTAGCAAAGGCTCCTGCCTCATCCCGAACTGCCGGGAAACAAGCAACGGAACATAGAAAGAGGACCAAGGCAAACACGGAACTCGACAACATAGGAACCTTCCCGAAAGGCCCTCCTAGTCTCGATCCCCAATGCGGAACCCACCAACGGATCCGATGCGTACCAAGATATGCCATCCATCTCTCCCAAGCGTATTGATCCATGTCCAAGACAAGAGGTCGCTAAGCAAACGTCCACGGACTAAGAGACGCCTGAGACTCGGGTATGGTTTGAAGCCTCTCTCGCGACCATAATGCAAGCAAAGCGGGGCTTCCCCCGCATGAATCGGTTCTCATCACTGCACGATCCACACCGTGGAAGGTTTCCCCCAATACCAAAGGAATGATATCCTCGCCCGCCCGACAATGGCCTGCCACATCCAACAGAGCACCGTCACATATCCTGAGGTAGCCAACCCCGAAAAGAGTGGCTATCAAGCACAAAGCGAACGCGTCCCAGGAGACATCACTCCCGCCACCGCTCATGAAACTTGCCAAAGCTGCCTCAGCCTCCACTAACCACAAATGCATTCCCAGCTCATGCGACATGCACAAAAATAATAATAAGCTAGCAACAATTCCTAGGTCAATCCCTGGAATCACAAATACGTCATTACATCTTAAAATAAAATACTTTGCTGTGCAAATACAAGTGTTTTATTACAGGTACAAAATGTCTGTTGCTCTACAAAAAAAAAAAAAAACAACGGAAAGAGGGAAAGCAAAAGAGCCCTAATCCGACTCATCATCATCATCCTCCACAAGCGAGAAATCCGGCATCTCGGCGCCTCCGCCAGCCACCTCATCATCTCAGACAGAGGCGTAACCTCGCCCTCACCACAAGTCCAGACAAAGGCGTAACCTCGCCCTCACCGCAAGTTCAGACAGCGGTGCCACCTCGCCCTCACCACAAGTCCAGACAAAGGCGTAACCTCGCCCTCACCGCAAGTTCAGACAGCGGTGCCACCTCGCCCTCACCGCAAGTTAATACAGAGGCACCACCTCGCCCTCACAGCAAGTTCGGACAAAGGCGCCATCGCGTCCTCATCCTTTCAGCGACTTCGGTCAAAAACGCCAGCGCATCCGCAGCATTTCAGCAACTTCGGTCAGGGGCGCCACTGATGAGTGAGTTTTACACTCATCCATTGACTACTTTTTGAACTTATTATTTGCTTAATCCTTGAGTTTTGTGTGTTTAACGGATGTTTTTAGTGTTTTTAGTTTCAGTGGTTGAAGTGTGGAAATTGGGAACAATATGCGAATAAATCAAGTGGAACAATGAGATGTGGAAATTGTGGGACGGACTGAGTACAAATGGGCATTAACAAATGGAAGAAGGGGCCAATGCAAGCAAGGAGTGGCAGGCCAATGGTGAATATTGAGTTGGGCTAAAGGCAATTTGCAGCTGGGCCAAAGGAAAGAAAATGGCCCAACAGTCCGTCATTGTGGGCGGTCGCTTAGGTTGAGGTGGGCGGCCGCTCAGGAGAAAAAAATGTGAAGCTTGAACCTTCTGTTGAGCTGGGCGACCGTGCAGGAATAGCTGGGCGACCGCTCACCAGCATGAGTGGTGATGACAAAATGTTTCTGGAGGACTGGGCGACCGCCCAGGGGTGTTGTGGGCGACCGCCCACGAGGCGTTTTGCACATGAAGGCCAGGCAATTTGGAACGGCTGAGGAGTAATGGAAGAGATTAATTGTGACTGTTTATGGGGTTAATGTTGGTTAATTGCAGCATTAGTTTTTGGTGAACATGGGGGTTAATTTAAGACAATGGCTATTTAATTTTATGTTTTTTTCAGTTTTTGGGGGGAGATATATAATTAGGGCTTGTTAATCTTCTCCATAGTTAGTTAGTTTTCTGCAGAATATTTTCTTAGACATTTCTTGGTGTTCTTGCTTTCTAATGGCTAGCTAAACCTTTTAGTTCTTGGAATTGGAGGTAACATTTTATGTCTTAAGTTTTATTGTTCATCTTTATCTTAGTATTACTTGGGATAATCAAGTTGTTTTTAATGAAATTTTAGAACTTTTGTCTTGATCAAATAATTGTTCTTGAATTGTTTAGAATTTCAATTGTGAACCGCCAAATTTACAATTGAAATTAGTCTTGGCTTGATTTTCACAATTTGTTGAATCCTCGCCAAAAGATTCATAAGAATTGTGGTTTATTTTATGTTCTTAAGCTCTACAATGGGTTTTTAGCTAATCTATGAACGGGCCAAGGGAGTAGATTAGTTAGAAACACTTGATTGCAAATCACCCGCCAAAGTGTCCCAATCATATTTTCGTAAGAACAAAACCCCAAGTGTACTTTGATTGATGAATTGTGAAATTTGAACATAACTTGTGAAGCCAATTCCAGGAATTAGTATCTTTATTATTGAACTCTTCTACAATCAAACTCTACTTACTTTTCGTAGAAAATTTAGTTTTAAACCAAACCAAACAACTTATTCAAGTTACAACTTTTTGTTCTAGCGGTAATTCCTACACTTTAAATTTTGTGTCTCTGAGGTTCGACCCGACTTACCCTATTTACAAATCAATTGTAGATAGTTGAGTTGGAATTTTATTTTTGACGTTTTCGACGTTCGTCAAAATTTGGCGCCGTTGCCGGGGACTTGAAATTTAAAGTTGTTTTAATTATTTGCTATTGTGAATAATATTTTGTGTATATATATATTTTTTCTTTGTTTAGTGTTTTAACTTGGTGTCGCAGATTTGAATGTTTGGTCGTAGGTCACTACAACCCGAGTTGTTACCAATTGACCACAACATTCATCGCGTCAACAAGAGGAAGCACCCGGAACCAAGTGATTCGGAAAGTGATTCGGTTTACTCTCAACAGTCCGAGATTTCCGATTCTGAAGAAGAAGTGAAAATGGCGGAACCACAAATGATGGGTGATTTTGCACGCCCGGTTATTGAACCGTCGCCATCATGCATTGTGCTCCCACAAGCAGCAAGGAGTTACGAGTTGAAGAACCTCCATTTCAACATGCTCCCTTCATTTCATGGGATGGCGTCGGAAGACCCAATTACATTCATGAGAGAGTTCTATAGCACCGTGCAAGGCTTTCCATTAGGGCAACTAACCGAAGAGCAGTTGAGAATGAGGTGCTTTGCTTATACGTTGAAGGATGCAGCCAAGACATGGTTTATGGCACTTGCTCCGGCCTCTCTTAACACTTGGACGGAAGTCTACAACAAGTTCATGGCAAAGTTTTATTCTCATCAAAAGACGTTCGACTTGAGGTCCAAGATAATGTCTTTCAATCAAGAGCCGGGTGAAGCTTTTCATGAAGCTTGGGATCGATTCAAGATGTTGCTAGTCCAATGTCCTCATCATGGGTTTCCTTTAGCCCTCTTAAATCAGGCCTTCTATGATGGGTTGACTCAACAAGGTCAAGCCCAAGTGGATAATGCAGCCGGGGGTGCTATGGGTGAGAAAACTGCGGATGAAACAAGAGCCTTATATGAGAGACTTGGCATGAATTCGCAGCAGAAAAGTGTTAGAGGAGGAAGAAAAGGTGTCTATGAAGTTGAGTCCAATGATGTTCTAGCGCAACAAGTTTCGGCATTGACTACTCAAATGAAGAATTTCATGGGAATGATGACGGCTCAAAGTCAAGGTCAAAACCAAGGGCGAAATCAAGGAGAGGGAAGTTCGGGCACGAGTTGTGTAATTTGTAACGTGAACTCCCATGATATTATGGGATGCCCATTGAGAGACCAATTCCCGGAATTTCTTGAGCAAGCAAATGCAATGAACACTTTTCAACCAAGAGTGAGGAATGATCCGTTTTCCAACTCTTACAATCCGGGTTGGCGGAATCATCCCAATTTCTCTTGGGGAGGAAATCAAGGGCGTGGTCAATTTCAAGAACAATACCAACCGCAAATGCAACAGTCGCAGCAACAAGGGCCTGCAAGGCCAAGTGTGGAGGAAACGTTGCAGAAATTCATTCAAGCCGCTCAACAGAATCAAGTGATCATGGAACAACGAATGGGGAACCAAGAAGCTTCCCTGAAGAAGCTCGAAAATCAGATGGGTCAAATTGCCGAGGCACTTCAAAAGCACAATCCGGGTACACTACCGAGTCAACCGGAACAAGCAAAGGCCGTCACCCTGAGGAGTGGTAAGACTCTTCAGGAGGTACACTCTTCTCCTTCTCCTATAGATAATAACAAAATGCATGAGAGTGAAGTGGTGGTTGAGGAACGAGTTGAAGTGACTCCCGAGGAGAAACTTCCAACTCCACCTCTCAAGCCTTATGTGCCTCCTGTTCCTTTTCCCGGGAGATTGGTAAAGAATAAGGTCGAAACACAATTTAAAGAGTTGTACGACATGCTTTCTAAGGTGAATGTAAATTTGCCTTTGCTCAATGTAATCAAAAATATTCCTTCTTATGCTAAATTTTTCAAGGAATTGAGCACCAATAAAAGAAAGTATGCCCCGAACGAAAAAATTGTGGTTTCGGACCAAGTTAGTGCTGTTTTTGAAAAGAATTTGCCTCCTAAGCTTAAAGACCCCGGTAGTTTTAATGTGATGATTTCTTTGGGGGACTCTAAGAAAGTGAGGGCAATGTTGGATTTAGGAGCTAGCATTAACTTGTTGCCTTATTCTTTGTTTGTGGAGCTTGGGTTGGGTGAACTAAAACCTACTACTATGACCTTGCAACTTGCGGACCGTTCGGTAAAATATCCAAAGGGAATAGTAGAAGATGTTTTAGTTCAAGTTGATAAATTAATTATCCCGGTTGATTTTGTGGTTCTTGATATGGAAAGAGATTCTAAAGATGTGAATGAGGAACGAGTTGATAAATTAATTATCCCGGTTGATTTTGTGGTTCTCGATCAGAGGCGCCCCATGCCCTCTAACACTTAAGCAATTCAGCCAGAGACGCCACCACGTCCTCTTCATCTCGGTCAGAGGTGCCCCACGTCCTCAACAATTCAACTTCCTCCTCACAAAGGCGCCTCCTCCTGCAGGTAAACACAGCAAAGGTATGTCAATAAACTTCAAACGCAAGACATAGCTGTAATAAATGCTACATAAAAGAAGAATCCCATCACGGCATGATGCCTTTCCAAAAATTCCCACAAACAAAGTTCCATACAGGATCAACAAAATGCCCATCAAACTCAACTTAGGACCAGACGCCTTAGAATAGTCTCAACTTAGGGTCATACTCCTGAAACTAAACCCCAACTTAGGTCATACTCCTGAACTAGGTCCCAACTTAGGTCATACTCCTGAACTAGGTCCCAACTTAGGTCATACTCCTGAACCAGGTCCCAATTTAGGTTCATACTCCTGAAACTAAACCCCAACTTAGGTCATATTCCTGAACTAGGTCCCAACTTAAGTCATACTCCTGAACTAGGTCCCAACTTAGTTCATACTCCTGAAACTAAACCCCAACTTAGGTCATATTCCCGAACTAGGTCCCAATTTAGGTTCATACTCCTGAAACTAAACCCCAACTTAGGTCATATTCCTGAACTAGGTCCCAACTTAGGTCATACTCCCGAACTAGGTCCCAACTTAGGGTCATACTCCTAAACTAGGTCTCAACACAGGTAAACACCCCAAATCGCCTCTCACTTAGGGTATAGACACCTTCAAAGAAAATCAACTTATATGCTCCTCGCCTTTTCCGCCATAAAAGTAAGCCCGAAGTCACCTTCTCGGCCAAAGAAAAAAAAAAAAAAGTCCCTACAAGGCCACATATCCCCAAAGCGGATGAACACCGGCAAGCCATCGTAAGTCCAACCTTCTCCCCAGCAGGCAAAGCGCAAGGCATTCACACCTCTCGCAATCAAAGCTCAAGGCAGCCATGCCTCCACAAACCGCAGTCAGAAGACGACTCAAGTCTTCATACATGACATAACCGCAGCCAGAAGACGATTCAAAGTCCTTACACATGGCAAACCGCAGCCAGAAGACGATTCAAAGTCCTCACGCATGGCAAACCGCAGCCAGAAGACGATTCAAAGTCCTCACGCATGGCAAACCGCAATGTAAGACGATTCAAAGTCCTCACGTATGGCAAACCGCAACCAGAAGACGATTCAAAGTCCTCACGCATGGCAAACCGCAGCCAGAAGATGATTCAAAGTCCTCACGCATGGCAAACCGCAGCCAGAAGACGATTCAAAGTCCTCACGCATGGCAAACTGCAACCAGAAGACGATTCAAGTCCTCACACTATCTTCAGCCCGGAAGGCTTTAAACCACTCAGTCCGAGAGACTGTATAAATCAGCCAAACTACTATATCCAGCCCGGAAGGCTTTAAACCACTCGGTCCGGAAGACCGTATAAACCTCCCCCATCACTATCTCCAGCCCGGAAGGCTTTAAACCACTCGGTCCGGTATCTCCAGCCCGGAAGGCTTTAAACCACTCGGTCCGGAAGACCGTATAAACCTCCCCCATCACTATCTCCAGCCCGGAAGGCTTTAAACCACTCGGTCCGGAAGACCGTATAAACCTCCCCCATCATTATCTTCAGCCCGGAAGGCTTTAAACCACTCAGTCCGGGAGACTGTATAAATCAGCCAAATTACTATCTTCAGCTCGGAAGGCTTTAAACCACTCGGTCCGGAAGACCGTATAAACCTCCCCCATCACTATCTCCAGCCCGGAAGGCTTTAAACCACTCGGTCCGAAAGACCGTATAAACCTCCCAAATCACTATCACTAGCCCGAAAGGCTTTAAACCACCCGATTCGGAAAATCGTAAAATTTCCATCTCAGGACGCCACCACGTCCTCACAGTCGGCCTCGGCGGTCATACGACACTTCAGGGCACCATCACGCCCGCATGCACTCACAATTTCACGGCCTCTGAACTACGACCAGGCTTGATTTCCGCTAGGGATACGTAGGAATCCTTGGCCACAGGTCCAAATGCCGTTGACCTATACTGGCCACCTAGGATGCCTCCACGTCACTCTACCACCGACCTCCATGCGGTCACCCAGACGCCTCTACGTCCCTTACCACCGACCTATGCGGTCACCCAGACGCCACCACGCCCCTTACCACCGACTCTATGCGGTCACCCAGACGCCTCCACGTCCTTACCACCGACCTACGCGGCCACCTTCGATGCCTCCACGTCACCCAGACGCCTCCACGCTCCTACCACCGACCTATGCGGTCACCCGGGACGCCTCCACGTCCTTACCACCGACCTATGCGGTCACCCCTGGGACGCCTCACGTCACCCAGACGCCTCCACGTCCTACCACCGACCATGCGGTCACCCGGACGCTACCACGCCACCACCGACCTATGCGGCCACCCAGACTCCTCTCCACGCCCTGGCCACCGACCTTCCATGCGGCCACCCCGACGCCTCCACGTCACCCCGAACGCCTCCACGTCCTTACCACCAACCTATGCGGTCACCCACGGGATACCATCACATCCACACACGAGTCTCGGTTAGAGGGGACGGCTCACGTCCTCGTACACAACACTCACCCCACACACGAACTACGATCGGGCTTGATTCCCGCTAGGGATACGTAGGAATCCTATCACAGGTGGTCCAATTAACCGACCTAAACGGCCACACAACAGACACCGCCATGTCCTCACGCATCGACCTACACGGTCACCTTCTCTCTCGCACGCGATCCGGATCAGGACCCTTATCTTATCGACGACCCCACTTCTTTCATAAGTGACGTCGCCGAGGGGCTTCGTAGTACCCCAATCTGGATCGCTCTCCATCCAAGCATACGACAAAATCGTGGGCAAACTTCCTGAGGTCATAACTCCTTCATACGAACTCCGATTGAGACGTGCCATATATGGTTGGAAAGCTCTCGACGAGAGCTAGCTTGCCATCACATTCACAAGAGCATGGAAAGTCCGTACGGACCTCTTTGCATGCCAAAAGGTCCGTACGAACCTCATTGCACCAGACATAATCATTACGAAAATCCCCTTAAAGTCCACGAGATTTCCTCAAATCCCGGAAATCTAAAATTTTGGATTACCTAAGAGGTCCGTACGGACCTCTTTGCAGTTTTCCTACACTATAAATAGAGGGCTCCCCCTCCCTCATTTTTCACACCTCCCTCTTCTCTCTTCCTCCCTTAGCCTTCTAGCTCCCCTCTAAGTCCTCTCGAGGCAATCCCGACCCCTTTTGGATCCTTCCGAGGCCTTCCGAGCCCCCTCGTGGTGCTCCGAAGCCTCCCCGAGCGCTCCCGCGACGCTCCCGCGCTGCCCCGAGGCACTCTCGAGGTACTCTGTGGCCCCTCGTGGTACTCCGAGGCCTTGCCTGGTCTTTCCCAAGGCGTCCCGGCTCTTTCCGAGTCAAACCGGCGATCCCAAACCACGTCGAAACTCTGCCCGAGTGACTCCTGCCACCCCAACGCAAGCCGAACCTCTGCCTGAGTGATCCCTGCGATCCCAACGCACGCCGAACCTCCGCCCGCACGCAGCCTACAATCTCAACACACGCCGAAACTATGTCCGCAGACAACCGGCCCCTCCCGAAGCAATCCCGGTCCGTGCCGGAACACCATTCCATCCTCAAACACTATTCCCCAGCGGAAGACAGACACGAACCAACATTGGTAAGGCTTCCTTCCATTACTATTTCAATACATTTCAATACGCAGTGTACAATGTAGACATCCGACACAGCATGCATTTTTAAAAGCGCACACACACACACACAACAGTTAAAGAATATTAGGGGTATCCGAAAGACTCGTTTTTACGAGGCGACTCGGGTGAGCTCTAAGATTCTAATATTCTCTTCCCGATGAGTCATCTGAACTCCGAACTCAAAATCTCATCACACAAAAGCAGTTTATTATTATTTTTAAACTGATGCCCTTTTTCAATGTTTTGAGCTTAATAATAAAAACGGCGTGGCGACTCTACAAAGCAAAACACGGCGAGACACCTCCAACATTCACGCAAACGCCGAAACGGAATAAGAGCCAGATGCCGGGGCGCGAACGCGCTGCCTCTCGGATCCGGGCGAACATTCCCGAAACGGCGACGAATGCGAGATGCGCGAGAGCTCCGGATCCCGGGTAATTTCAAAGCCCCGCAGCATCTTCCGCTGCGCTGTCACCTCGAGAGCCCCCTCGAACTCATCACCCTCAACCGAGCCCACGGGAACAAAACGAACCCCTCCGGGCTACCCCTCTCCAGACGCTCCTGCACATCCCCGTAGGCGATGGTCAGCTTCCCCCTGCTGGTCCTCCTCTTCCTCGCCGTCTGAGCCCGGCCCAACGATAGCGAGGGTGTACGCGGCAACGGCCCCGGGATCTCTATCCCACGGGAAACACCGAAAAACCTCATAGAACCACACCTCGTGACAAAAACAGAAGGCTCGGTGCAAAAGAAAGCGGAGAAGCGACAAGTTGCTAAATCAAAAACAAAGAATAAACTCATACCTCCAAAGCAAAGTCAAAACAGGCCAATGAATCACACACCCGGCTAAACCGGTCCAAAGAAAAGTAGAGCTCGGCCAAGCCTGCCTCGCCCCAAGCGATGTCACAAACTCTATCCAGATCAATCAATCTCTCCAACAGAGCAAAGGGAGCCGCAGTCGCATGGTTCGAGAACAAGGTCTCGGAGAGTGCATACCACAAAAGGAGCGCGCCCGGGCTGCTCCGCCGTCACCCGGCCGGTACTCAACATAGGCCCCAATGCCGGCCGTGATCCTCAGCTCCACATCGCTATACAGCATCCCCAGGCCCCTGCGAGGACGAGGCTCAAAGCGCAGCAGCTCGGTCAACACAACATCGGAGATCATATCTCTCCACCGCACTGGCCCACCTTTGAAGGAAAGCCCAGTGATCGCAGCAAAGTCGGTCGGCGTCACCGTCACCTCTCCCGGCTCGGTATGGAAGGTGTGGGTGGTATCCCACCAATACTCGGAAAGGCTAAGGAAGACGCTCTTGTTCTTCCCCGTGTCAGAAACTCCGGCCAGGTTCTCTACAAACACACCCAGGCCGAAGCGTAGACCGGCCTCCGGACTCGACCTACCATCCACGGAAATATCGGGCATCCGCCGCCACAGCTCAACAATGACCTCGAGCGATCCCCGATTCTTCATCCTCTTGGCCTTCCCGGCCATAAGCCCCGCCTCCCGCAGTAAACACAAAGAAAGGTACGTCAATCACAAGATTACTTAATATAAAACAAAAGGCACAAAAGTCCGTCCCAACACGGAAAGCCATGAAAAATAACCCGTCACAAAACACGGCACACATTGCACATATTTTTCACATATATCCCGTCACAAAACACGGCACACATTGCACATACATTATACATATAATTTTTCCCATGCAGTCCGTCACAAAAACACGGCACACACTGTACACATTTTCTCAAAAAAAAAAAAGGGATTAAGCCCTACACGACACATTTTCAAAAAAAAAAAAAAGTCCGTCCCAACACGGCAAAGGCACATATTTTCCCCACAAAGTCCGTCACCCAAAAACACGGCACACACTGCATAACACATTTTCAAAAAATCCGTCCCTACACGGCACACACTTTCAGACAAAACCCGTCACAAAACACGGCACATGTCACATTTTTTCACAAAATTTGTCACTACACGACAAACTTTTCTCATAATGAACACACATAAATAGCATAAGGTACAACACACCAAAGCATGCATTTCATTAGAGAGGCACTTTATTTTCACAAATAAAAGCTAATCTACACATTTCTGCACAAAATACACATACCCACAATTTTTACATGTCCATTTTCAACAATTCATCAAGAATTTCACAAAAGGCATAAAAAAAAAATAACAAAAAATTCAAAAATGCGAAAAACTAAAATCTAGTTCTAGCATTCAAAAAATTCGAGCAGGGAATCAAAACGGAACGGATTTCTTACCTCCCCGACGTTCCTAGAACGACGATTGTGCACCTCCGGATTCGGATACAAGACATCCGGGTTCTTCGAAGATGGAACAAACGAAATCCAATTTCTTTGAAGCTCCATCCGTTGCTCGACCACCTCTTGACTACGTTGACGACGATTCCTTCGAGATCCTTCCGCCATGGCAAGCGATTCAAGCGAAAAATGGAGGATTTTGGTTAACAATGGAGGTTTTTTTTCTCTCCCTCTCTCTCTCGGATTCACGCACTGAAGAAGAAGGAATGGGGAAGGGCTCGGCATTTAAACCCGGTCAAAACCTGAGAACTGTAAAAAACCAACTTGGTCCGTACGGACCTCTTTGCAGCCAGGTTGGTCCGTACGGACCTCTGCAAGGGGTGGCCAAATTACTTTCCCGCCCTTATAATCTTTGCCCCCGGCTGTCCTAAGGCCTTTTCAAGAAACCCAAGTGCGAGTAATGGTCCCTAACCCTTCAATTCAATCCCCGGCCGTCAGCGTAAGACCGGTCTTCGCCCACTTCAACGGCAATTCAATCCCCGGCCGTCAACGTAAGACCGGTCCTCGCCCACTCAACGGCGACTCAAGAAGGAGCCAACACCTCCCAAGCATTTAATATCAAGGCACGAGACGCCTCCAAAACGCCCAACGGCGACTCAAGAAGGAGCCAACACCTCCCAGTACGAATATCAAGGCACGAGACGCCTCCAAAACGCCCGACGGCAATTCAAGAAGGAGCCAACACCTCCCAGTACGAATATCAAGGCACAAGACGCCTCCAAAACGCTCAACGACAACTCAACCACTGGCCCTCAAAAGAGGTCCGAAGTCATCATCTCAATGTAAAAGGGCCCCTACAAGGTCATGCATCCTCAGCAATTCAAGCACCGACAGCCGTAAGCCCGAACCTAGCCCACTTCAACGGCAACGCAAGCACCGGCCATCAAAGTAAGCCCGAGCTCCTCCCAACAAGTCAAAGGGAAGTCATACAAGACTGCATATCCCCAAAGACCGACCATCATCCTTGCCCACTCAACGGCAAAACAAGCACAAGAAGGAGCCAACACCTCCGAGTACAAGTCCCAAGGCACGAAGCGCCTCCAAAATGCCAAATGGTGAAGCAATCACCGGCCGTCATCCTTGCCCACTTCAACGGCAACGCAAGCACCGGCAGTCATCGTAAGTCCAACCTTCTCCCCAACAGACAAAACACAAAGGCATCTACGCCTCTCGCAAACAAAGCACAAGGCAGCCATGCCTCCACAATCAAGCGGCTAGAAGACGATTCAAAGTCCTCGCGCATAACATCAATCATGCTAGAAGACGATTCAAAGTCCTCGCGCATAACATCAACTGCGGCTAGAAGACGATTCAAAGTCCTCGCGCATAACATCAACTGCGGCTAGGAGACGATTCAAGTCCTCACGCATGACATCAAACCTCAGCCAGAAGACAATTCAAAGTCCTCAAACATGGCGCAACCGCAATCAGAAGATGATTCAAGTCCTCACAACTATCTCCAGCCCGGCAGGCTTTAAGCCACTCGGTTCGGAAGACCGTATAAATCTCCCAAATCACTATCTCCGGCCCGGAAGGCCTTAAACCACCCGATTAGGAAAATCGTAAAATTTCCATCCCAGGACACCACCACGTCCTCACAATTTACCTCGGCGGTCACCACATTTCAGGACACCACCACGTCCTTACCACTGACCTCGGCGGTCACACAACACTTCAGGGCACCACCACGCCCGCACTCACGATTTCACGACCTCTGAACTACGACTAGGCTTGATTCCCGCCAGGGATACGTAGGAATCCTATCACAGGGTCCAGCCATCGACCTATGCGGTCACCCAGGACACCACCACGTCCTTACTACTGACCTCGGCGGTCACACGACACTTCAGGGCACCACCACGCCCGCATTCACAAAACACTCACCCCACACTCTGAACTACGACTGTGCTTGATTCCCGCCAGGATACGTAGGAATCCTATCACAGGTCCACCCATCGACCTATGCGGTCACCCAGACACCACCACGTCCTTACCACCGACCTCGGCGGTCACACGACACTTCGTGGCACCACCACACCCGCATTCACAAAACACTCACCCTACACCCGAACTACGATCGGGCTTGATTCCCGCCAGGGATACGTAGGAATCCTATCACAGGTCCACCTACCGACCTAAACGGTCACACAATAGGACACCACCACGCCCTCACACCGACCTCCCTGGCCACTTTATCTCCCAAAGACGCGATCCAGATTAGGACCCTTATCTTATCGGCGACCCCACTTCTTTCATAAGTGACGTCGTCGAGGGGCTTCTGTAAGTACCCCAATCTAGATCACACCCATTCAAACACACGGGAAGCACCGCAGACTCATCAACGCAGTCTCGACGACCCCTCCCACTCAAAACCCTCTCTAAACCCCCAGCCAAACCAAGGGAGGAGCCTTTCGGGATAAAAGGGATAAAAAGGACCTTTGGGAATTTTCAGAAATTGAAAAGCAATAATGGTCCGTACGGACCTCTTTGCTTTAATAATTACTGAATCTTCTTAAAGTCCACAATATTCCCTCAAATCCCGGGGAAAATGATTACCCTCTTGCTTAGTTGGTCCGTACGGACCTCTTTGCATGCAAGATGGTCCGTACGGACCTTATTGCACAGGGAACATCATGATTTCCAAATATTCACCATCATCACAGATTCCCTCAAATCGAGGAAAACCAAAAGTTTGGATTACCAGGGAGGTCCGTACGGACCTCTTTGCACCAAATCTGGCACTATAAATAGAGGGCTCCCCCTCCTCATTTTGACACACCTCCCACTTCTCTCTTCCTCCCTAGGCCTTCTGGCTTCCCCTCTAAGTCCTTCCGAGGCATTCCCGGCCCCTTTCGGATCCTTCCGAGGCCTTCCGAGCCCCCTCGAGGTGCTCCGAAGCCTCTCCGAGCGCTCCCGCGATGCTCCCGCGCTGCCCCGAGGCACTCTCGAGGTACTCTGAGGCCCCTCGTGGTACTCCGAGGCCTTGCCTGGTCTTTCCACGGTGTCCCGGCTCTTTCCGAGTCAAACCGGCAATCCTAAACCAGGCCGAAACTCTGCCCGAGTGACTCCTGCCACCCCAATGCACGCCGAACCTCTGCCCGAGTGATCCCGACGATCCCCACGCACGCCGAACCTCTGCCTGAACGCAGCCTGCAACATCAACTCACGCCGAAACTCTGTCCGCAGACAACCGGCCCCTCCCGAAGCAATCCAGATTCATACCGGAACGCTACTCCGACCTCAAACACTATTCCCCAGCGGAAGACAGACACGAACCAACATTGGTAAGGCTTCCTTCCATTACTATTTCAATACATTTCCATACATAGCATACAATGTAGACATCCGATACAGCATGCATTTTTAAAAGCACACACACACACACACAACATTTAAAGGATATTAGGGGTATCCGAAAGACTCGTTTTACGAGGCGACTCGGGTGAGCTCTAATATTCTAATATTCTCTTCCCGAGGAGTCATCTGACCTCCGAACTCAAAATCTCATCACACAAAAACAGTTTAAAATTATCTTTAAACTGATGCCCTTTTTCAATGTTTTGGGCTTAATAAAAACGGCGTGGCGACTCTACAAATGCGAAAACAAACGGCGAGACTAAACCGCCGCCAACGCGAAAGATGCCAGATGCCGGGGCGCGAGCCTCTCGGATCCGGGTAATTTCAGCTACACCATGTAGCGAGTTCACACTACAAGAATATTTGTTATTTACGGCAGTATAATACGGCGATCTACAAGGAACCGCCGTATATAATAAATATATACGGCGGGTAACACGGAGCCGCCGTATATAATAGTTATATACGGCGGTCAACACACGGTGCCGCCGTGAATAGAAAACTTATATACGACGTATGCACTAATCACTGTATTTAACTACCTTATATACGACAGCTCATACCGGGGCCGCCGTATATAGTAATATATATGGTGGCTCATACGGGGCCCGCCGTATATATTAATATATACCGCGATGAAATTTCCTCAAAATTCCCTCTCTATTGTTCGCGCAAAACATAAATTTCTCAAGAACACGACGTTTACCAAAAACTCTAGGATTTGATTTTCAACCATCTTAACATCGACCAGTGAAGACGGTGAAAAACTCTAGGGCTTGATTCTTAATCATCTTTCCTGTAAGTGCTTGTCGATTGTCATTGCTTCTAAAGTATGCTGTAAACTTGGGTCTTCATGCTTATATGGGCTGGTAATGAGATTTTTATTGTTGTTATAAAATTTGACATCTTGCAGTCGCTTACATTTAAGTTTTAAGGTTCACGGTGCCACTTCTAGTAAGAACTTTTCCTGAATTGCTCCCCTCTGCTTGCTCAGTTTACCATTTGCAGTTGAAATCACTACTTGTTTTTTGTGTTATCTTTCACTTGTTAATTCATATAATTATCCTTTTCACTTGAGTCTATTTTCACAAGAATGAAATGGTTTCTTAGCTTGTTTCTATTGTTCTTATGAAATAATTGATGTTTGGATGTGATTATTTCTTAAAATTAAGTAATATTTTCTAGTTTACCTTTGGGTAGCTAGGTTTCCCATATTAGGCCAATGGTAAGTAGTTTACCTTTGGGTAGCTAGGTTTCCCATATAAGGAAAAATCTTATACTTCAGGTAAGGTACACACTGATTTTACAAAGGCAATAAGAAAGTATTAGATTTTTTTGCATTTTCTTCAGTACCCACAAGTTACCTCTAGCGGTTTCACACCAATGAGACTTTTCTTATTAGGGTGCTATAGAAATTGGTTTTAAACATCCTTCAAAATAGAGAGGGGTACTATATGTTGTAACTTACCAAAATGGAAGAGGGGACTATTATTGTGGGACAATGGACTGTGTTGACTGTTGACAATAGAGGTATTCCTTTGCTGCAGTTCTAGAGATGATATTTCCATGTTGTCCACTAGATTTTGTTATTATTATTATTATGCTCTCATCTTCAGTCTTCTTAACATGGTCATGTCTGATCAGGTATTGTTCTCTTCCATTCTTGTTGGTGGAACTTATTCATTTGAAGTCATGTTCCTAGTTTGAAATCCTTTATTGTGAACAATTCATAGTTGATATCAGTCAATTGTCTGCATTTAACTTCTTTAATCATTAACATTACTTCCATGATAGGTTCTAATCTACTCACCTGCTCGAACTGATAGCCAACAAGGATCAGGAAAAGTTGGAAAGTGGAAAATCAATTTCATATCAACTCATAAGTATGTATCTTTCTGTGCTACTCCATTACCTCATCCTTAAATTTAAGTAATTTATGTTTTATCCCTCTTGTTCATAATTGCTTTCTTCTTGCATGCCATGTATTCATCAACCCTTAGTCACTTGACATGCTCATCTATCAACTCATGTTGTCTTCTCTTAATCTCTTCATTGGTTCCATTGTTATATTAAAACCTAAGATACTTGACCTAATTCAACTTAACGTTGGATAAGTTTTGGATAATAAGCAAAGTTTTTCTAAAAGAAAAATATACTAACAGATTGAACCTGAACAAGTAACAAACCAATTTTCAAGGTTTTCACCGGAACTTGGGGCATCGCATACAATAAACAGCTCAGAACAACTTGATATTCTATTGCTTCATGTCTAACGAGCTCTTGAACTTTACAAACTGTTCTTGAAGTAATTGTTCAATCTGATCTGTATTAGGCTATGTGCATTTCCCATTGTATATCATCAAACGATTTTGTAACTGAACCTTTCGATTTAGAAGGGGAGATGGCCAATATGCCTCTAGATCTTAACCCCTTGTCAGCAATATTATTTTATTTGTCACGACCAGTATATTATTCTAAAATTTGTTTCTCTCGGTCTTATAGGTTGTATTTTAACGTTAAAAATATCAAGTCATATATGAACAAAAGTTGGATTGGTTTGGGTAACCGGATTTCAAATGAGTATATGTCTGGGATTGACAACTTCCTTGACTTTGCATTCTCAAAAAAGTCTCTTGGTGCTAAAGATATATATTGTCCTTGTAAAAAATGCTCAAATCGTTACCAAAAAGACCATGCAACCGTGAAATTGAAACAGATTACAAGAATTGGACTAGGCATGGGGAAGAGTACATTTTGGTGTATAAGAATGATAATAATGATAGGACAACTAAAGATGGCATTGAAATTGACTTAGGCATGCAAGATTGTATGAGGCAAATGGTACATAAAGGGATGGGTATGCCGGATAGTAACCGGCCAGGAATTGAAGAAATCGTACAATCAGATGCAGCCACCGCAAAGTTTCTTAGACTTTTGAGAGATGCTGATCAAGCCTTGTAGGAAGGGTGTGATAAGTTTACAGTACTCTCATTTATTGTAGAACTTATGCACTGGAAGGCTAATTATCGAATGGCCAATAAGGGATTTACTTCTTTATTAAAGTTTTCATTAGGGCATTGCCTCAATCAGCAAAAGTGCCAAATTCCTATCGTGAGGCATATAAAATGACTGCAGATTTGGGTTTCAGTTATAAAACATGGGAAGCGTGCATTAATCATTGTATGTTGTTTCGAAATGAAACTAAAAAACTTAGTAAATGTGAAATTTGTGGAGCCTCAAGATATAAGCAACAAGAAGAAGGGGTAGCGGTGAAGGTGCGAAAATAAGTGGCAAGAATAAACTTCCCAAGCAGGTAGCGATGAAGAAAGTATGGTAGTTTCCCTTAAAGCCAAGGATGCAAATGTTGTATTGGTCATCTAAGACCGCGACACTAATGATATGGCATGCCGAGAAAAGAAGAGACGATGGTGTGCTGAGACATCCTGTAGACTCTCGTGCGTGGAAGGGATTTGATAAACGTTATCCATTATTTTCAAGTGAAATTTAGAATGTTAGATTGGGATTAGCATCTGACGGATTTAATCCTTTCAGAACAATGACTATATCTCACAGTACTTGGCTGATTGTGCTTATGTCATACAATCTTCCACCTTGGTTATGCATGAAATAACCACATTTCTTCTTGTCAGTGCTTACTCAAGGCCCAAAAGGGCCGAACAACAAGATAGATGTGTATCTCCAACCGTTAATTGATGATTTAAAGGAATTGTGGAAAGATGGTATATCAACTTATGATACATCAAGGAACGAGTTGTTCACTTTACGAGCTACGCTATTATGGACAATAAATGACTTTCCTGCATATGCAATGTTGTTTGGATGGAGCACTAAAGGTGAATATGCTTTCCCTTGTGGCAATGTGAGACCTCAAGCACAATGGTTGAAACATGGTGGCAAGTATTTTTATATTGGTCATCGACGCTTCTTTCCTAGGAGTCATGCTTCGTAAGGATAAAAACTCTTTTGATGGTACTCATGAAGTGAGAGATAAGACCAAGTTATTGTGTGGAAAAAAATTGCTTAAACAAGTTGAAAATATGGAAACATAGTATAAAATAGAAGATGTTTTTAAAAAAAGGAAAAGAGAAGAGGGTGAGAAGCAACAAGCCAAGTTGGAGAAGAGAAAGGTTCCTAAGTTGTGTCACTATTGGAACAAGAGGAGTATCTTCTTTAAGTTGCCATATTGGGAAAATAATCATGTTCGTCATAATCTTGATGTTATGCACATTGAAAAAAATGTGTGTGATAATGTGCTACATACTCTGTTAGGTACTACAGGGAAATCAAAAGATAATGAGAAATCAAGAAGAGACCTAAAAGAAATAAACATTCGGAAACCATTGTATCTACAAATGCTTCCATCTCGCAAAGAAATTATGCCTCCGGCTCAGTTCACAATGAGTAAGAAGCATAAGGACACATTCTTGAAAGTTCTAAAGGGAGTCAAAGTCCCTGATGGCTACTCGTCAAACATATCTCGTTGTGTACATCTAGAGGAAAGAACTATTTGGGGTCTTAAGAGCCATGATAGTTATATTTTGCTCCAACAACTACTCCCTTTAGCTGTTCGAAAAGCATTGCCTACTTCTGTTGTAAAAACCATCATTGAGTTGGCAAATTTCTTTAGGCAATTATCCTCAAAGGTGAATACACTTGCTGATCTCGAAAAGATACAAGACCGAATGGCTGTCACACTATGCGCTCTCGATAAAATATTCCCACCAGCTTTCTTTGATGTTATGGAGCACTTGCCGGTGCATTTAGCCGAGGGGTCTTGCTAGCAGGCCCAATACAATTTTGTTGGATGTATCCGGTAGAGAGGAACATCCATATTAAATTAATTTTAAAAAAAAGTTAAATTTCTTTGTACATCTGGTTCAATGTTATGTTCTCAATGAGGTCGTATGCCTCATCTACTCCTTTGTTCATCAATGCTCCTCCTGCAACGACAACAATGGTCTCTCTTGTTTTGAATATGAGACCGTTGTAGAAGGTATGAACTATCAACCACTTTTTGAGCCCGTGGTGGGGGCACATTCTGAGAAGCTCCTTAAAACGCTCCTAAGCATCGTACAATGTCTCACTTCCCCTTTGACAAAAGTTGGTGATCATTGTACGAATCTGGGCGGTCTTACTCGGAGGGAAGAAATGCCCAAGGAAAGCTTCCTGAACTTGGTCCCATGTTGTGAGAGAGTTTTGGGGGACCGAGTTCAACCATTGCTTGGCCTTATCCTTTAGAGAGAACGGGAAAAGGCGCATTCTTATTGATTCCGGTGTGACACCCTGAATGCGAGTTATGTCACACTACTCCAAAAAAGTTTGGACATGCAAGTGTGGATCTTCGAATGCAGTGTCGCTGTATTGGTTATTCATAACCATATGTAGAAGTTGCGGCTTAATCTCAAAGTTGTCCGCATTGGCATTCAGTACAACTATGGGGAATCTAGTTCCCAGGGTACTTGGATTGACAAAGTCCTGTATGGTTCTAGCAGGTGTTGCTGGCTCTCCTTCCGCCATGTATTGTTTTAAAGTCTCCTTGAGTTTTTTTAGTCTCTCGTGAAAGGTTCTTTCTGGTTCTGGATCAAAGTTGTCAAAGATGATCCGCGCCCGTTTCATACACAACAAGAACACTCAATAAGGAAATTAAACGTAACAGATTTTCGGAAGTAAAAATTAAAGCAGAAATTAAAATTAAAAACAAAAATAAAAATATGTAGTAAATACAAATACAAAAGAAAGTAAACCGTTGTCCCCGGCAACGACGCCAACCTTAACAGTCTTTTAAATTTCCGCAAGCGCATGGGCTATTGAAATATAGTGAGTGAAAGTACGGGTCGATCCCACGAGGACATGGTTTACTTTGGGATGAATTTATTTTTACTAAGAAATATAGATGATATTGGGAGAAATATAGTTTGATTCAAGAAGAGAATAGAACATACACAAAAAATACTTTAGAAAACTCTTATAAATGGAAGCATTCTCGGGATTGGAAATCATTTTGTCAATTATTCATCAATAAGTCCAGTCTTTGAAAATATAAATACTCATCGAAATCAAGGATGGTACATTAAGCCTACACTACTTCTCACGATCAAGCAAGTAGCGTTTGTATCCTCACTAATTATGCCCTATCTCTTGATGGCCCATAATTAGTAAGGATCCATTGAAGTTCGGAAATCAACGCACTTTCCATTCAAGGAACATCCCTAGGCCATTGAACTGCTCTCGTGATCAATGAAACCTAGTTCCTTTATATGGCTCCATTAATCGAGATTCTCCGTTAGGTACTTCTCTCGATGAACTAGAATCATACAAGTTGGACGTCTCCAAAATGTTAGTCATTTTGAGATTAATATAAAGAAATTGTTAAGATGAAGAGAAGATGACAAATTTTTTATAAAAGATGATGAATAAAAGACATTTTGAGTTTCCAACCCCAAGAATTTGGGGGATTACTCACTAGCCATGCTTAGAACAAACATAAATGTATAAATAAAGATATAGATAGAAGAACTTATTGTTTATATGATGACAAAAGGCTGTGAATAACTTCAATCTTTTATTGCTTTGATACTTCAAGTACACTCCAAGAACACACTTTGAATCTTTAAGAGATTTTGAAGTAATAATCACTAGACTATAATATCAAGTAATTCAAATGTAAATTAGATTTTTTGGATGTTTTTGACTAATACAAATGGCCTTTAAATAGGCATCCTAGGCTAGGGTTGTGTTTCTTCAAACAACCATCTTCAAAAGGCACCTTTCCATGAACTGGTACAGTAAGTGCACAGCCGTGCACTATAATCTTGCACGGCCGCTCCAGCCTTGGCACCAAATTGGAATTTGAACTAGCCAATATGCATGGCCGCTCTACTTTACACTGCACAGCCGCTCTGCCCTGGTTTGGCCGGCCACTTCACTGATTTAGGGCCATTTTGGTCTGGCAGGTGCACGGCCGCTCCTCTTCACAGTGCACAGCCGCTCCAGCTTGGATTTGGTCTGAATGTCCATTTTGAAGCTGTCCTTTCTTTCCTTTTGATCCCTTAATATTCCCAAAGTCTCATTTGTTCAAGAATTTGACTTAAAACCTGTAAAAAAATACTACAACTATACCAACAAGTGTAAAATCAAAGAAAATGATAAAAAAGCTAAATTATACTATATTTAGACTAAAAACGGGAATAAAAACTAAATTAATACTAAGATAAAATGTTATAAATGGCTATATAAAATTCATTTATCAAACTCCCCCACACTAAACTCTTACTTATCCCCAAGCAAAATTAGGATAAAAAGAAGATGGAGAAGAATGAAAAGCATAAATTGAAAACAATAGTGGGATCCCTCAGAAAATAAATATGCTACAAGCCTTATTTGCTACAAAAATATTGCCTTTCTTTTACCTTCTCAAACTTTTTATAACTATAGATTATTTAGAAAGAGATTTAGGAAGATTTTTTTAAGAGAGTAATCTTGGAAAACAATAAATCATTATAGCATAAATGGGATTTTATGAAGCAAAGCATAATATAGAAAAGATGAACTTTTGGATCACAAGCTTGGTATATATAAAGAAACTTTCACTCTTCAAGAGTGTTTTTGTGAAAAAAAAAAGATTATTGCTTGAAAATGTACAAAATAATGATCATTTTATTCACAAGTTAGAAGTATTCATGAGAATTTGACATACACTTTTGAATCACAAGGATGGAGATGGATGATGGTAGTGAAAAATTTCATCAAGGCTACAAAAAGTTATCTTGCTTAAACGTGTTATTATTTTGCCAAAGGCTTTAAGTGAATTTGATCCTTTCAAGTAGGAGATATTGTGTCTGCGAACCCCATGTTCCTAATACTTAGATCAAAAAACGCTTAATATTATTTTCATTTTGGCAAAAGTGCATCGTCGCAGGGAACGCCGTGCCCCGAGTTACTTACGGAAATAATAGAGACTTTTAGCTTTTAAATTTAGTGACAAAGTCACTTTTGAGAATTAAGATCAAATTTTGTTGCCTTGACTCAATTAGTGGAAATGGAAGGATGGATTTTCATGAAGGGTTGTGATTTAAAAAGATGCAAAACTTTTATGAATACTTCTAAGAAGGGAAAAAAATTAAATATTTAGAATGTACAATTTAAAGAAACAACTCATAAAAATTTCACAAACTTTTTAAAATAACCAAGAGCTTAAGATGATCGGGAAATTTCAACAAATCTTTTTATGCTTTTCTTTAAAAAAAATCCTATATAATGCTATATTGGTTTATGATGCCTTAATTACTTCCTAGAAAGTATCCCTAAGTTCTTTCATAATGATTCAAAGATTATAGAAAATAAGAGAAGGAAAGGAAGATATTATCTAAGGCAATTTGCAAGCATAAAAATGAGCAATCATAGGGATATATATATATATATATATATATATATATATATATATATATATATATATATATATATATATATATATATATATATATATATATATACATAATTTAAAAATAAAATGCAAACTAAGTTAAAAAGAAAGAAAATTTTAAACTAAGATAGGAAAAAGAAAATTTTAAACTAAAAAGTAAAAATAAAGATAGATAAATACCCCCCACACTTAAGGAAAATATTGTCCTAAATGTTTTAAGGACATAGAAAATTTTGAGGAGGATGAAGAAAAAATAAAGAAAACTTACGGGTATGATGGTGGCTGCGAAAAGTTGCCCCAGTTGTCCCAATTGTTCACTC
>JAFEMH010007274.1:42500-96242 GCA_022495995.1 Adenophora triphylla var. japonica
TTTAGTTGACAACTGAGAACTTACTAATAAGTTCTCAGTTGTTTGGTTGCTGGAGTTGGTGATCGTTGGAGAGGTCGCCGAAGTTGATTATCGCCGGAGTTGATCGTGTTCTTAGTTGTTTAGTTGACAACTGAGAACTTACTGATAAGTTAAGTTCTCAGTTGTTTGGTCTCCGGAGTTGGTGGTCGCCGGAGTTGATCGTGTTCTTAGTAGTTTAGTTGACAACTGAGAACTTACTGATAAGTTAAGTTCTCAGTTGTTTGGTCGCTTGAGAGGCCACCAGAGTAATTAGTAGTTTAGTTGACAACCGAGAATTTACTGATAAATTAAGTTCTCAGTTGTTTGGTCGCCGGAGTTGGTGATCACCTGAGTTGGTGGTCATCGGAGTTAATTGTGTTCTTAGTAGTTTAGTTGACAACTGAGAACTTACTGATAAGTTAAGTTCTCAGTTGTTTGGTCGCCGAAGAGGTCGCCGGAGTTGGTGGTCGCCGGTATATAAAAAAAAAGTCGTCGGAAAAAGTCGCCGGAAAAAGTCGCCGAGTTGATGGTTGCCGGAAGTGTTGATCGGAGAAGATGGGGAGGGGGTGACCTAAGGTGAGGGTGGTTGGAGAGAAATTAAATTGTTAAAGAGAGTGGACTTAGTGAAATGATAGGAGGGTGAACTTAGTAAAATGTTGGAAAGGTGTAGTTATTAAGTTAGGAACTAAATGGTTAAGCAAATTAGAAATTGTCCTAGAAAGTAGTATTGTTTCTTTAGAGGGTATGAAAAGTCACACATTTAATGAGTATATGATGATATAGATTCACAAATGAAAATCTTTTAAAAAAATTGTCAACATGACATTACTATATGCCTCATCACATACTTTAAATATATATAATATCGATTTCACATGTTAATTTTAGAGGCTCCACAATCTACATTGATGTCGTGAAAGATCCAATCAATGTTATGAGTATTGGTGAGTGTTTATTGTCATTAGAGACAATTTAATTATGTATGTTACTTTCAAAAAGGGAGGTGATTGACATAAGCTCGATAATTTGTCAAGAACTATTTTTTATTGCCCATCACATAAAAAGCCACAATCTCTCATTAAAAAAATTAATTTACCAAAAAAATATGTAGAAGGATTGTAACTGCAATAATGTGGAAGCGATACACGTTATCATCCTCCTTCGATTATTTTCATATCATCTTCTTAATTTTGAAAACTTAACTTAGACGGCGGATAACAAGCAACTCGAGGACAGAATGCTCTACACTTGATATAATTGTCAAAACAGAATTGTTCATAGCAACAACACCAATCTTGAAAGTCATCCTTATAAAAGCAAAATTCTGGACGCTTGTCGTCGTCTTGAGATGTATGCACAACTTCAGTTCCATTTCTAGCAATCCTGCCTGTAAAAGTGAAGAACAAAAAACAAATTGGTTAAATAAGGAATAAATGTACACTACTTTTTTGTTCATTTTCCAGTAATAGAACTTTTAATTAAATACTCCCTCCGTCCCTAAAAGTTTGTCTCATTTGACTTTTTTTGTTGAACTTTGACCACAAATTTATGAGAGATTAATCATGTTCATGAAATTCTAAAAGTTGTTGTTGATAATATTATTAATGGTGAAACAATAGGAATTTTTAGAATTTCATAAACATAATTAAATTGTCATATATATATATATATATATATACTAAAAGTTTCAAATGACAAACTTTCCTTTTTACGGAGGTATAATACTAGGCCCTATAGATCAAACAAGAACACACGCACACATATACATACAAACACACACATACACACACATACTCCCTCCGTCCCGGAACAATCTTCACACTTTCCCTTTTGGGCATCCCAAAACTTACTTCACACATTTAAAACTTACCTAAAATGGAAAAGAATCTTTACTATTCTCTCCACTCATTCTCTCTCCTACATTATTTTAATACTCACAACATCATTATAATTTACTATTCTCTCCACTCATTCTCTCTCCTATTTTATTTTCATACTCACAACACTTTCAATATAATACTCCCTCCTTAAAACCAGTGCAAACAGTGTTTGTGAAGATTGTTCCGGAACGGAGGGAGTATATATATATATACTTATATATACATATATATATACTTATATATACATATATATATATACTTATATATACACTATATATATATATATATATATATATATATATATATATATATATATATATATACTCCCTCCGTCCCATTACAAATCACAAACTTTCCTTTTTGGTCGTCCCATTACAAACCACAAACTTCCTAAAATGGAAAGGAATCTTTACTATTCCCTCCACTCATTCTCTCTCCTACATTATTTTAATACTCACAACACCATTATAATTCACTATTCTCTCCACTATAATTCACTTTTCCTTAATTCCCGTGTCTACAGTAAATTTCCTCTTACTAATGGGACGGAGGGAGTATATATATATATTATCTGTGTATAAGAATATAAGTATACAATTTTGAGGGGGTCATATGATCAAATTTGAGGGGGTGTAAGTTGCAAATTGTAGGGGAGTGAATATATTTATTCTTAAGAAATAAAAGGGCTAAAAGGGAATAGCTGAAGAATTGAGGGGGGTCAAGTGACACCTCTAGACCAAGAGTAGATCCGCCAGTGTGTGTATTTATATATACTCCCTCCGTCCTATCAAAACTGATACTTATTTTCTTTTTGATCCGTTTCAATCAAACTGATACTTCCTAAAATGAAAGGAAATCTTTACTATTACCTCACTCATTCTCTCTCCTATTTCACTTTTACACTCACAACATTCTCTCTCCTAACTATTCCTCCCACTCATTCTCTCTCCTATTTAATTCTTCATACTCACAACATTTTCTTTCACTTTTTCTCTCTCTTACTTTTCCTTAATCCGCGTGTCCAGAAATTTGGTATCAGTTTTGGTGGGACGAAGGGAGTATATACTCCCTCCGTCCCGCCCGAAAAGCCACAAATTTTCATTTTGGGCGTCTCATTTAAAAAGGCACTTTCCCAAAAAGGAAAGTTTTTATTACTATTCCACCCACTCATTCTCTCTCCTACTTTACTTTTACACTCACAACATTCTCTCTCCTAACTATTTCTCCCACTCATTCTCTCTCCTATTTAATTTTTCATACTCACAACATTTAAACTTTTTCTCTATCCTACATCACTTTCCTTAATTTGCGTGCGAGGTCCATTTTGTGGCTTTTCGGGCGGGACGGAGGGAGTATATATATATATATATATATATATATATATATATATATATATATATATATATATATATATATATATATATATATATATATATATATATATATAGAGAGAGAGAGAGAGAGAGAGAGAGAGAGAGAGAGGGAGAAACTTACATTCACATAACGCTAAGATGATGAGGAATATAACGTAGTAGAAGAATAAGTGATTTGGAATGGATTTCATTGTATGAAGAGGTTTTTTAGGAAGAGTTGCTTAGAGAATTTTGAAGAAGAACAAATGTATGAAATTAGGTATATATACTTCATTCATCCAAAAAAAAAATGTGCATTTAAATTAGAAATATTTTAAGTGCACGTTTATAACGGTATAATATTATAGGCACTATCATTCGAAAATTATTCACAAGTCAAACTTGACAAATATTTCAGGATATATAGAATACTATTTAATGATCATTCCAAAGTTATTGATTCTCTTGATACTTAAGGCATGTTTCTCATATTGAATATATTTCAATATAATTTTGATATTTTATCGACATGTTTATTAAGATAATAATCACAAAAAAATCAAATTCATTATGTTCAATGTTTAAAGCATGATCATTTATGCATTACTGCTCATGTTTGATCGACCTACTAAATAAAGAAAAATAATGAATATCACATATTCACTCATTTCTTTATATATCATTGTGATAATAAATAGAGCAATTCGCAATTTAATTACCTAAGTTTGTATAACCTTCGCAATTTAGTTATCAACATTGAAAATTGGATAATCTAATTCCTGAGTTTGTCATTTTGTTGCAAAATGATATTAAAATTATTTTTTCGTTAGATTTTTTACGGAGAATGTGTCATGTGCCATACACATGACTTTTTAGGGGCAAATTTATCATTTCACACTCATTCTTCTCTTCATTCCTATTCCGGCCATCTTTATCCCTCTCTCTCCCTTTCCAACCAACTTCATCTCTCCCTCCCTTGTTTAAGCCCCTAACTTTTTTTATAGTAATTTTTTTGTCTTTTATACCAATATAAATAAAAATCAAATCACTACTATTAAAGGGCAAACCCCGGTGCGCCAAGCGCTCCCCACCAAGCGGGGGTTGGGAGAGGGAACCATTTGCTAGAGCCTTTCCCTGACAATTGCCAAGAGACTGTTCGCCAAGGTTCGAACCCGTGACCTTATGGTCACCAAAGAAGCAACTGAAATGTCAAAACCCCCCATCAATGGCAAAAGGATTTGACGACATTAGTGAGATGTCCGATGGGTTTACACTTGAAGTAACCACCCTAAAATCCTCCCATATCCGATCGACAAATGCAATACTCAATCATTAAAAAATAGCAACGGGAGAGAGACGGGAGATTTCGAGCAAAGATAACCCCTCGATTTTGCACCAATATTGGGCACCATGAAATCTATTCACGATAATTCTTCATCTATCAAATCTCAAATCATGGGTCACATTTTTTTGGTGTAGAAATTTATAATAGGCAACATTTTTTGTGGGCAATGGTGGTGTAGTGTAGGGCTGTTACGTGAACCGAGCAGGCTCGAGCTCGGCTCATAAATGCTCGAGCTCGAGAAGGCTCGAGTCTAACTCGAGCTCGACCCGATTTTCAAGCTTGATTTTTTTTCGAGCCGGCTCGTTTGTTCGGCGAGCTTTGATCAGGATCGACTCGTTTAAGCTCGGATCGAGATTGACTCGTTAAAAGCTCGAATAAAAATTTTCTCAAAACGATTCGAGCTCGACTCGATAAGCTCGACTCTGATTTCTTTATTATACTTTCAGTAGTTTAGTTTTTTTCTAACATTTTTATATAACTTTTTGAAAAAAAAAAAACTTCATTACTAAAAAAAGTTCAAAACATTTATTTCTATTCATAAAAAATAAAAAAAAAATTATACATTTATACATAAAAATTAAAGGATTTTACCCGTCCCTGATTTCTTTATTATACTTTCATTTGTTTAGTTTTATTCTAACTTTTTTTATATAACTTTTTGAAAAAAACTTCAATACAAAAAAAGGTCCAAAATATTTATTTCTATTCATAAAAAATAAAAATAACTATACATTTATACATAAAAATTAAAGAATTTTACCCATCCCTGATTTCTTTATTATACTTTCATATGTTTAGTTTTTTTCTAACGTTTTTTATATAACTTTTTGAAAAAAACTTCAATACTAAAAAAAAATTCAAAATGTTTATTTCTATTCATAAAAAATAAAAAAAATATACATTTATACATAAAAATTAAAGGATTTTACCCGTCCCTGATTTCTTTATTATACTTTCATTTGTTTAGTTTTTTTCTAAATTTCGTAGTGGTAGTAGTAGTGGTAGTATTAGTGGTAGTAGTAGTGGTGGTAGTATTAGTGGTAGTGATAGTAATGGTAGTAGTGGTGGTGGTAGTGGTGGTGGTGGTGGTAGTAGTAATTAGGAAAGTTATATTTCATGACTCCATCCATCATTCCTAACATAAATTGAACATTTTAAAATTATTAGTCTATTCGTTTCAAAATAAATTTAAAAATCTGTCTCAAAATATATGACATTTTAAAATGTCATTCGAAAAGTATAAAATAAATATTAAATATTTTTCTTAGTGATTTTCAATTTTTTTTTTTTATGTTTTTTGTAAGAATATAAAGAATTATGAAAAATCAAAATTGAAAAAAAATTATGTAGAGACAAAGACAAAGCTCGAGCTCGGCTCGGCTCGTTTAGGCTCGAGAATTCGAATAAAAACTCGATAAAGCTCGAACTAAAGATCGTTTGAGTTTAGATTTTTTTTTTTAAATTCGAGTTAAGCTCGAGCTCGGCTCGTTAAAGCTCGAGTTCGAGAAGCTCGCAAAAAAGCTCGCGAACAGCCCGAAACTCGTTTCGAGTCGAGCTCGAACGAATTTTTCAGGCTCGAGCTCGAGCTCGAAAAAAGCTCGGCTCATTAATTTTTAGTCGAGCTCGAGCTCGACACCTCAAAGCTCGTCTCGGCTCATTTACAGCCCTAGACTGTAGTGTAGCGACGGTTTTCTATGGTATAGGCGGTTGTATCTGGATGGTAGGGGGTGCAGCCGGAATGAGGTGAGGAGGTCGGTTACAATGAGAGAAAGAGGGGCTACCAGAAAGGGGGAGGGAGGGAGGGAGTTGAAGCTGGTCGGAAAGAAGGAGGGAGGGGGATGAAATCGGTGAGGAAAGAAAAGAAAAGGAAGAATGAGTGTAAAACGACTAATTTTTCCCTAAAAAGTCATGTGTATGACACATGAAGCTTCTCCCGTCAAAAACCTACCGAAAAGTAGTTTTTATTTCAATTTGCTACAAAATAACAAACTAATCAATCAGATTGTCCAATTTTCAATTTTGAGAATCAAATTGCGAATTGCCCTAGGCAAATAGCAATTTGATTACCTATATTTGTGTCAATTTTGCATTTTAGTTCACAACATTCAATAAGTTGCAACCCGATTTCTAACATTTACATTTTGTTGCTAATTGATGTAACCTCTAACAAACTTTTAGTTTTTGAACATAATCCAGGTGAAGTGTCATGCAAATAACTTTTTAAGGGTCATATTTGTCATTTCACCCTCATTTAAGCCCAATAACACCTACCACCGGCACTACTAGAACCACATCACCACCATACACCGTTTTAGGTGTTTTTTAATTAACTTTATTTTTAAATTGTTTTTTTCATTAACCGAGCTGAAAAACTACACTATTTTGATGTTAAAGAGCGATTATTCATTTTTTAATTTCCTTGCAAAATGACTGGCATTTTGTTAAAATGTCATTTGCATTACACATGACTTGGATTTCATAAAAAACTAACATTTTGTTAGTTTTACACCAATTTGCAATAAAATTTAATGCTCGAAATGAATTGCAATTTACCCATTTTATATATGCGTATTTAAAAAAAAAAAAATATATATATATATATATATATATATATATATATATATATATATATATATACTCCCTCCGTCCCGGAACAATCTTCACACTTTTCCTTTTGAGCGTCCCAAAACTTACTTCACACATTTAAAACTTACCTAAAATGGAAAGGAATCTTTACTATTCCCTCCACTCATTCTCTCTCCTACATTATTTTAATACTCACAACACCATTATAATTTACTATTCTCTCCACTCATTCTCTCTCCTATTTTATTTTCACACTCACAACACTTTCAATATAATACTTCCTCCTTAAAACATGTGCAAACAGTGTATGTGAACATTGTTCTGGGACGGAGGGAGTATATATATATGGATATATATATATATATAGTAAAAATATTTACATTTTATACTAATAATCTATTGCAAAAATAAGAAAAAAAATAAATAAAAAAAATCTATTTTAGTTCACCCCAAAATAAATGTTGCATTTCTAAATTAGAAAAGAGTTTTAGTATTATTTTATAGTGTACTTGTTGGTGATTTTAGTGTCATCAACTATTTTATTGTAATGGTGATTTACTAGAGATCAATGTGATTCATAGTAGACTCGGATACGAGTAAGGGAAAGTGTGGAGTACACACTCGTTTGAGCTAAAACGAAATCAACCTCGATAAAGAAGTAAAAGTTAAAGGGTAGCACTTTTTGCTGATGTGCTCGGCCGAGCCGAGCAGAGTCCTTGACTCGGCCGAGCAGAGCATAGCAGATTGTCCAAGTTTCTGGTATGCCTATGTATGCCTTGCTCGGCCGAGGCATATGCCTTGCTCGGCCGAGGCATATGCCTTGCTCGGCCGAGCAGTATAATTGACATGGCCGTGCAGTTCAAATGACACGGTCGTGCAGCTTGGCAAAATTCTCTGGACATGTATGCTCGACCGAGCGAGTCCCTTGACCCGGCCTAGCAGTTCCTGAACAGGTGCCATTTCAAAATGAAAAGACACATTGCTTGGCTAAAGTTATGTCTTTTGATTATACCCTTTATCTGATGCCTCTTCATCTGTATATATACAGAGTTTGATCTCATTTGTTCAGACATGAAAAACACAAGAGTGATACAACAACAACGAAAACACAAACAATTCTCAAGTTTAGATTTGTCTTCTTTGCCGAGAAACAAATTGTGTGATTGTCTTATCCCAATAGAGATTTCGTGTAACCCAGGCAATAAGGGTCGAAATACTTTATTCGGAAAGTGGATTATACACGATTCAATCATATATCCAGCCTTGTTATCAAGATCAAGACCCTATATTCCCCAAAAAACGAATAAAGTATTTGGTGATACTCATGGCTGGAGGAAGTACTGTGAAGGAGATGACGACTAAGTTTGGAAAGCTAGACAAATTTGAAGGACAAGATTTCAAGCGTTGGCAAAAGAAGATGCACTTCCTTTTAACAACGTTAAAAGTGGTGTATGTTCTATCTACCCCTATTCCAGAATTGCTTGAAGATGATAACTTGGAGGCAGCCAGACGTAGATCGAAGTGGGAAAACGATGACTACATCTGCAGAGGACACATATTAAACGGTATGTCTGATTCTCTATTTGACATTTATCAAAATGAGGAATCTGCAAAAGAGTTATGGGATTCTCTTGAATCCAAGTACATGGCAGAGGATGCTTCTAGTAAGAAGTTCCTTGTAAGTAATTTTAATAATTACAAGATGGTCGATTCAAGACCTGTCATGGAACAATTCAATGAACTCCTTAGAATCCTTGGACAATATACACAACATGGGCTAAAGATGGATGAGTCAATATCTATTTCAAGTGTGATTGATAAGTTGCCTCCCTCCTGGAAGGATTTCAAACACACTTTGAAACATGGTAAAGACGATCTGTCTTTGGTTCAACTTGGTAGTCACTTGCGCATAGAGGAATCTCTTAGGGCGCAAGAGAATGACAAAGGCAAAGGAAAAGAAGTTGTTGGATCCTCGGTAAATATGATTGATGAGGGTGGAAATAATAAAAACAAAGGAAAGAAACGTAGTTTCAAAGACAATGGCTCTGGTTCCAACAAGAAGCCTAAATTGGCATGTTGGAAGTGTGGCAAAACTGGTCACTTTAAGAAGGATTGTCGTGTTGGAAACAACAAGAATGGCGCAAGCACCAGTGGTTCGGGAAAGGGGTCTAAGGACCATTCTCAAAACCAAGGATGATGTTATTGCGTGGTGGATTGATTCTGGTGCCACAACTCATGTTTGTAAAGATCATTGTTGGTTTAAGACATATGAACCAATGGAAGACGGATCTGTCCTTTACATGGGTGATGACCTTTCCGCTCCTATTCAAGGAAGAGGAAGTGTGGTGTTAGAATTCAGTTCGGGAAAAACTATTTCTTTGTTTAATGTATTGTATGTACCAAAACTTCGTAAGAATTTAATTTCTGGTCCTGTCTTGAACAAGTGTGGATACAAACAAGTATATGAATCCGATAAATATATCTTATCGAAGTCTGGTGTATTTGTAGGATTTGATTATTATAATAATGGGATGTTTATGTTGAATTTAAATAAAATTCATGTTAACTCTAGTTCTGTTTATATGACTTCTTCTGTTGTTATCAATTCCTCATTATGGCATGCTCGGTTAGGACATGTGCACTATAAAAGAATGCTTGAAATGTCCAAAGATGGTTTGATTCCTGCTATTGATAAAAATACGAAAAAGTGTAATACTTGCATGTTGACAAAAATCACTAGAAAACATTTTAAAAGTATTACAAAGAATTCTGTAAAACTTGAATTAATTCATAGTGATTTATGTGATTTTCATGCAACTCCATCTTTAGGGAATAAAAAGTATATTGTCACTATTATAGATGATGCTTCTAGGTTTTGCTATATTTATTTGCTGCATGCAAAAGATGAAGCCCTAGATAAATTTAAAATTTATAAAACAGAAGTTGAACTTCAACTAAATGGCTTGATTAAAACCTTACGTACGGATAGAGGTGGTGAATATTATGATCCTAAATATTTCCAAACTGTAGGGATAATTCATGAAACTACGTCTCCTTATGTACCACAACAAAATGGTGTGGCTGAAAGGAAAAATAGAACTCTTGAAGAAATGGTTAATGCCATGTTGTCTTACTCGGGCTTGAGTGACGGGTTTTGGGGAGAAGCCATGTTAACGGCTTGTCATTTATTGAATAGAGTTCCTAATAAAAGGAACAAGATTACCCCATATGAGCTTTGGTATAAGAAAAACCAAACTTGACATTTTTGCGAGTTTGGGGATGTAGGGCCGTGGTTAGACTTTCGGACCCTAAAAGGAAAAAATTGGGAGAAAAAGGTATTGACTGCATCTTTGTTGGATATGCTGAGCATTCCAAGGCATATAGGTTTTATGTTATAGAACCTAATGAATTCATTCTATTAACACAATTATAGAATCAAGAGATGCAATCTTTGATGAGAATCGTTTCTCTTCAATACCTAGACCAAAGGATATTATACCAAGTTCGGCTAAATCTCAAATGGATGATCATTCAATTGAGGTACCAAGTGAGACACCCGAACCTCGTAAAAGTAAAAGAGCAAGAAAAGCTAAATCATATGATTCTGATTTTCAACTATATTTAGTTATGGGATCAAGAGATCAAATTGAATCTCAATACTCTTACTGTTATAGTATAGAGGAGGATCCAAGAACCTATGATGAAGCAATAACATCTCGAGATGATGGTTTTTGGAAAGAAGCAATCGATGATGAGATTCTATTAAGGAAAATAATACATGGGTCTTGTCTGATTTACCACCAGGCTGTAAACCTTTAGGGTGCAAATGGATCTTCAAAAAGAAGATGAAAGTCGATGGAACAATTGACAAGTTTAAAGCTCGATTGGTAATCCAAGGCTATAGACAAAAGGAAGGGATCGATTACTTCGATACCTATGCACCGGTTGCTCGTATCACTACTATTAGATTACTGATAGCTTTGGCAGCTATTCAGAATATATTGATCCATCAAATGGATGTCAAAACAGCAATTTTAAATGGTGATTTGGAAGAAGAAGTGTATATGAAACAAACTGAAGGATTTGTTATGCCGGGTAATGAGCATAAGGTATATAAGTTAATTAAGTCATTGTATGGGCTGAAGCAAGCACCTAAACAATGGCATCAAAAATTTGATGAGGTTGTTTTGTCGAATGGTTTTGTATTAAATCAATCAGACAAATGTGTATATAGCAGATTTGATGAATCCGGCAAAGGTGTAATCATCTGCTTATATGTAGATGACATGTTGATTTTTGGCACAGACCAAAATGTAGTTGATGAAACTAAGAAGTTTTTGTCATCAAAGTTTTCTATGAAGGACATGGGAGAAGCCGACGTAATTCTTGGTATAAAGATTAAACGGATGAACAAAGAAATTGCAATTACACAATCTCATTATATTGAGAAAATTCTCAAGAGGTTTAATTGTGATGATTGTTCTAAAGTTAGTACTCCCATGGATCCAACTGAGAAACTTGTGTCAAACACTGGTAAACCTGTGTCACAGCTCGAATACTCAAAAGCCATAGGCAATTTGATGTATGCTATGACGGGCACTCGACCTGATATTGCTTATGCAGTTGGAAGATTGAGCAGGTTCACTAGTAATCCTAGTAGACAGCATTGGCGTGCTATAACAAGGGTGATCAAGTACTTAAAAGGTACTATGAACTATGGTTTGTGTTATAGTGGACATCCTTCTATATTAGAAGGTTACACAGATGCTAGTTGGATCAACCAAGAAGATTCATCTTCTATTAGTGGTTGGGTGTTCTTGCTTGGAGGAGGTGCCATTTCTTGGGCTTCCAAAAAGCAGACATGTATTACGCATTCTATAATGGAATCTGAGTTTGTAGCATTAGTTGCTGCTGGAAAAGAAGCAGAGTGGCTTCGAAACTTGATATATGAGATTCCATTATGGTCAAAACCGATATCACCAATATCTATCCATTGTGATAGTGCAGTTACGTTGGCTAGGGCTTATAGTCAAATGTATAATGGGAAGTCTAGACACTTAGGTGTCAGACATAGTATGATTCGTGAATTGATCATGAATGGTGTGATATCAGTTGAGTTTGTTCGGTCGCAACAAAATTTGGCTGACCACTTGACGAAGGGGTTAGCTAGAGACTTGGTAAATAAGTCTGCAATGGGGATGGGATTAAAGTCCATTTAATCCTCTAATTGTGAGATACCCAATTCCCTTCTAATACAACGTTAGAAGCTTGAATTCAATGTGGAAAGCTCGCAGTTGGAGATTGGAACACATGTTATTATCTTTCCCAAGGTATGTGTTCAGACCTGCAAGTAATGGTTAGGTTGAAGAATATCTTCTTAATATTTCCTTTGAAAAATTGCAAATGCAGGTGCAAGATTAAAAGGAACTACCTATGTGGACATGAAGTTTTGCCGCTTCAAGAAGCTAGGACTTGGCTTTCTATATATTCACTATTGGATATGGACACATGGCTTGTAATAGTGTCAAGATTAAACAAAGAGAATTGTTTGAAACTTATGTGTATAGTATCTTCAGGTATTCATATGAGTTGACGGGTTCAATCGTTAGGACACCCCGATTCTCGAGTATTTGAAATGTGTATTATACTAAGATGAAAATTCAATCGCAAGACATTTTCATTTACGCATTCGTTTGTTTCGTTATTTATAAGATTAGTAAATCGAAGGATTACACTAAAATGGAGGGGATTTGTTGGTGATTTTAGTGTCATCAACTATTTTATGGTAATGGTGATTTACTAGATATCAATGTAATTCGTAGTAGACTCGGATATGAGTAGGGCTGTAAACGAGTCGAGTTCGAACGAGTTTTCTGTGTTCGAGCTCAAACTTGTTTGATAGTTATCGAGTTCGAGTTTTTCTCGAGTTCGAGTTCAATCGGTGGTCCAAACTCGAGCTCAATCGAGTTCGAGTTGTTCACGAGCTACTCGCGAGCTTCTTGAGTCGATCTCGATTTTGAGCTTAAATGATCCGAGTTCGAGTTTGAGCTTTTTTTGGAAACAAATTTTCGAGCATAACGAGTTTATTTCGAGTTCGAGTTGTTATCGAACTCGAGTTCAACGAGTCATACTCGAGTTTTGGACCTTTTTTACATAATAAATGAATTCTGGGCCTTGAATTGTTTAGTTTTTTTCCAACTTTTTTAATATAACTTTTTGATAAAACTTTCCCAACTAAAAAAGTCCAAAACAGTTTTCTTTATCAAAAAAAAACATAAATATATATATATAATAATATATAATATGTGTATATGAAATCAATGTATAAAATAAAAAATCAAGTTACTGACGAGCTTCACGAGTCGAGTTCGAGTTCGAACTGATCACAAACAATGAAAAATTCGAGCTTTTATCGAGTTTATCGAGTCGAGCTCGAGTCAAGTCGAGTTCGAAACGAGCTTTGTCGAGCTCACGAGTCGAGCCTGTTCGACTCGAAAAATTCACAAGTTAAAATTCTTGTTCGAGCTCGAGCTTCAACTCGAGCTCATTCGAGCCGAGTTTCTTCGAGTCGAGCTCGAGTCGAGCTCGAGCTACTCGGTTCGCATAACAGCCCTAGATACGAGTAAGGGAAAGTGTGAAGTACACACTCGTTTGAGCTAAAACGAAATCAACCTCGATAAAGAAGTAAAAGTTAAAGGGTAGAACTTTTTGCTGATGTGCTCGGCCGAGCAGAGTCCTTGACTCGGCCGAGCAGAGCATAGCTGATTGTCCAAGTTTCTGGACAGCCTTGCTCAGTCGAGGCATATGCCTTGCTCGGCCGAGCAGTATGATTGACACGGCCGTGCAGTTCAAATGACACGGCCGTGCAGCTTGGCAAAATTCTATGGACATGTATGCTCGGTCGAGCGAGTCCCTTGACTTGGCCGAGCAGTTCCTGAACAGGTGCCATTTCAAAATGAAAAGACACATTGCTTGGCTAAAGTCATGTCTTTTGATTATACCCTTTATCTGATACCTCTCCATCTTTATATATACAGAGTTTGATCTCATTTGTTCAGACATGAAAAACACAAGAGTGATACAACAACAACGAAAACACAAACAATTCTCAAGTTTAGATTTGTCTTCTTTGCCAAGAAACAAATTGTGTGATTGTCTTATCCCAATAGAGATTTCGTGTAACCCAGACAATAAGGGTCGAAATACTTTATTCGGAAAGTGGATTATACACGATTCAATCATATATCCAGCCTTGTTATCAAGATCAAGACCCTATATTCCCCAACAGTACTTTCCATGTACAAATAAATCACATTCCTTAAAAACCGTTGACAAAAAAATTATGATGTTTATTTTGGACGGGAAAGTAATAGATTTCAAGAAAAGTATGTAAGAAAATAAAATTAATAAACATCATATCATTGTGCTTATGTAAATGTATATTAAAGTATTCACAAAATCTGGAGAGAAACGCGTTTCTCCGTAACTTATGGAGAAACGGGGCCCGACTTGTCGCGCGACAATGCAGGCCAAGGCTTCTGGATATCCAGAAGCTTATGAAAGTGATATCCAGAAACCTTCAAAATGAATATCCAGAAACTTTCAAAATGTTTCTGGATATTCATTTGATGGTTTCTGGATATACATTTGAAGGTTTCTGGATATCCAGAAACCTTCAAAATGAATATCCAGAAACTTTCAAAATGTTTCTGGATATTCATTTGATGGTTTCTGGATATACATTTGAAGGTTTCTGGATATCCAGAAACCTTCAATAAGCAATTTCTGGTCTTGGCCTTGGATTTGGCTTCAAATCTATTTTTTTTGGATATCCGTCCCAAAGGCTTCTGGATATCCGTTCCAAAGCTTCTGGATATCCAGAACCCTTTGAGACTGATATCCAGAAATTTTTTTCTGGTTATCAAACGCATAGCTTCTGGCTATTAAAAACACGTTTCTCCATAGTTATGGAGAAACGCGTTTCTCAGCAGACCTACTCTAAAGTATTTTATAATAAAACTTTAAAAAATGTGTGTAATATATATGCATCATGAAATATGGAAAGTAACATTTTTTATTATTTATTTAAATCCTAACATTATTTGACTAATAGCTAAATATGAATAAAAATGTATTTTTACTAAAATAATCAAATAGTTTTATGTTGAAAAACTTTGATAACATTTGTAAACTTCACGGAGTCGAAGAACCGTGGCTCATGTTTTTCAGTTGAAGGCGTAAGATCGCGAGAAAAGAAAAAACGACTAAAATGTTTTCTTCTTACGAAGTTGTGTGTATTTTTTTACTTATTACTTGCCCAAAAATTAATTTTCATTAATTAGATGTTTCAAAGCTAACTTCCAACCCCTTTTAAAATGACACGAAATAATAAGGAAAATTGCATCAAAAGTATCCTAACTATTGGGGTAATTTGGATTTAATACCCGAACTCGTTTTTGTTGTATTTAATATACCTGAATTTCTTTTTAGTTGCATCCATGTTACCTGTGCATAACGACACTCATTTATTCCCGTCAATTGCCCTAATTTTCTTTCAATTTTGTGTCAAATTTCTAGAAACTCAGCAAGAATGGATAAAGCATAAAATTTTGTGAAAATGAGCAGCAAGCTACAAAATCCAAAACCCAGCAGTAAGATCTTGTGCATGAGAGGTGGGTCACCGGAGTATGGATGAGACGGTTTTTGTTGTATTTGATTGATTTGTGAGTATTTTTTAGAATATAATTTATTTTTAATCAAATTTTGGGGATATTTTGTGTTGTGAGTATTTCTTAGAGTATTGATTTGTGAAAGTAATATTTGTGTTTGTGTTGATTTGTGAACATAACACTTGTGAAAATAACACTTCCTAGAGTATTTTTTTTGTCAGAATTATAATTGTGCTTGTGTTGTTTTGATTAACAGATTGATACTTTTGTTGATCCCGGGTCTTTTGATCTTTATTTGAGGCGTTGATTGAGAGATGGCGTCTGGAAACCCATACATTTCACCTCCCTATTGATGAGATGACCATCATATTAGAGGATAACGGGATGCTGTCCGAGATGCCGATTGATTGATGGGTTACCCGTTACCGATTCAAATTTGCCCATGCTTCTTGATTGGCGGGTCTTATGTGCAATTGATGCAGACGGACGAGTCAATAAGGAAGAATTTGCGTATGCGAATGAGCTTATGAAGAAGAGTTCCATTCCAATAGTTGCTCAAAAAAGAGTTCCAATAGCAGCTCCGGGGGATCAACTAAGTTAGCGATGAATTGCTGAATCTATTAGTGACGAATGGATGAGGACCCTTGGAAAGAGATCTCGGTGACTACCTTGGCAACTATTTCAGAAAAGAGAACAAGGGCAAAGGAAAAGAAAAAGACACCCTGAAATGAAATAGAAATAAGAGAATGAATGGAAGCGGGCTAATCTCACTAAAACATTCCCTTTAGACAACTTTCTTTCCTATCCCATTCAATCTCTTCAAAGGGTCGGCAAAATCTTCATTCAAAGGCTACCAATCGGCCTTAAGGAGAAGATTGGACTAGCATCAAATCAAAGAATCGAAGAAATTCGGGAGTTGCGACTGGATCTAGACTTTCGAGTTGACAACCGGATAAACCACCGGGCTTGAGTCAAGCACTTGATCAAGCGAACATCTTAGGAAGAGGATTGCATCCCAGGTGAAATGGGCAAGGTATAGCGAAAGTAGAAAGTCTCCTTATCTCACATAGATATTTTCGAGTTCAAGGGCGGTCCTCATCGCAAATGATTGATGATAGGCTTTGGTTCCGAGCGAAGAAAGAGGGACAGAGTAAGGGATGCTTGCTTGCCAGGCTTGGTTGAAATGATGCTTGTTCTAGCATCAGAATAGGGCTTTGGGGAAGTCAAAAAGGACAGAGTTGTAACTTCTTCTTGACTGAACTTGTGTCAAATGCACTTATTATTACTGGTGATTCCTGTCTTTACTTCAGTCCTTTTATCGACTTGATAGCGATTCCTCTTCGTCCCATCCCGCCTCTTGCCCTTTATCAACTCGTTCTCTCTCCTCTCTTGACTTTTTTTTCTTTCATCTAGTAAGGAGTATAGTTTGAAACTGATTTGGGTAATTATATGTGAGGCTTCTTCTTCTATTCCCAGTTCGGTCTTTGAGTAAGAATTAAACTTGTTGAAGTTACGTGGGAACAGACTCTTTCATGCTAATGAGTCAAAGGCAAAACAACTCTACTCTTTATCCTCTCCGAAGGCTAGGGTCAACGACACATTTTATACTAGCCAGAGTAGCAAAGAGCTTTAAACACCTTTCCCGTCTTCTTTATATATTCCCTTATGACTATCCGAACAGTAAAGCGCGTAGGGTTAGGAGAATCCCGTGTACCGTGGGTACCCTCTCAGTAGTCTACGTAACTCACTAGGTGAAAGGTAGGGTACGAGCAGAATACTTGGAGCAAATAGCAGCAAATAGAGATAAAGAGAGTAAAGACGAGCTACATATTTTGACTTCGATCTTTGTATACCAAGTCTTCCATTCGCCGGGAGTGCTCAATTTCCCGATAGGGCAGGGGTTACATGCTAACAAGTGGCGATACCCGTGAAAAACAAAGGACTATTCGCTCCTTGGGGTCGGCCTTTCCTACTCAAATCTATAGGGGGAAAGGACAATTATTCCGCAAAATCTAGTGGATGGGCTTCCTCATGAAAAGCCAGGTTTGAACCATGTTAGAGAACCAAGACTATAATCTTACTAATAAAAAGCTTAAGAACCTCCACTATAAATAGAAGCTTTTTTGCAGTCTCTATTTGGCAAAGTTCGCCGTTGTAGATTACTTATACGAAGACATGGGCTAAAGTTTATTGCACTTATCGAATCAATTACTTCTTGGAAGGTTCTGTTAGAGTCTTTCTAAAGCAATAAGGGAAGTGAGAAAGTGGACTTTGAAACCCAATAGGCCTATGAAAGCGAAGGCTGTGCTAGAAGTCCGAGTATAACGATGAGAGCGCTTCCCTTGAATCTGATATCGAAGAGAAATCAATTCATCCACGCATAGCTGTGAAAGTATGAGAAGCCTTTTCCGCCCGAATCGAGATTGAAATCTACTTCTTTTCTTCCAGACATAGATGACAAAGTTAGAAATTGGAATTCCCTTCCTAAGACTGATTTAGAATCTCCATTTTTTCTTCCACGCCTATATAAAAAAGTATTCAATATTTGCCATTTTAGAGCTCACAGATTTCTTATTCCAGGAAAACTATAAAGGGAAATCGTCTATCATCGAAAATTTCCGGGTTGGAAGAATTCATTGAGATAGAAATGCCCGTTCAGGGCAGAAAGATCATTTAGTTAAAAAAACACGGGTTTTGTCAATTGTTGATTGAAAGAACCATCATAGCGTCTACGTCTTTCTACCATAGGAGAAGGAGCTAGGCGGGAATTCCCTATCAAGGGGCGGAGCAAAGCCCCTCTCTATGGGCAAGCATTCCTTCCCCCGATAAGCATCAGTCACAGGATCAGACTCAACCTTAGAAGATGAGAGCAAGACCTTACCTAGAGAATGAATCTGAGACAATGCAGGTCTTGAGAAGGTGCAAATCATACGAAAACGACAGGGTTGACACACAAAAGTAGCAAATTGAATCCGTCTTCGCTCGCGGAAATGACATCGAGACGAAAGTCTACAGTCACAGTAGTTGATCTGGCTCTTTCAATGGTAGCCCGAAATGGATGTCCAAAAGGGAATTGGAGCTCGTCTTGAACTAAATGGTATGTCCGCCCCATGGAAATCGTTCCACTTGCTGATATAACTTAGAAAGTTCTGAATTCTTTTTCCCTTCCTTTTTTATACGTGAATAGCTTCAAACTGGTACTGATGTAATGAGAAAAGACGGCTTTTAAGCAAGTCTCTTTGTCCTATTTCGTGTATGCAAGGGAATACGTCTTGGTCGTTCTTCTTATATCATAAAAGGATAAAGATTAAGTGGTTGAAGACACATTTTTCTGAGTTTGGTATCCTTCCCGCCGATTCCCCCCAAGACTTGGTTGATAGGTATACGCGTGCCTATATTTTGATAGCCCTTGGGGCTACGATGATACCAGATTGTACTAACAGCAAGGTGAAGCTATTTTATTTCCCTTTACTTAGAGATATTGAGAGAATACACATGTACAACTGGGGTAGTGCGTGTTTAGCCATTTTATATAGGGAACTTTGTTGTGCCACTCACCCCGAGACTAGTCAGTGTGGTGGATTTCTGAATATTCTGCAGGCATGCTATAACATTTTAATTAAACGTTATGATGTTGTTTCCTTTATTTTATTTTTTTTTATTTGAAATCATATGTTTTGATAATATTTAATATTTTTATACAACTTTGGGCATGGGATAGGTTGCTATGTACGCAACCTATTTCTCTTAGAAAATGAGGATCAGGGCAACCATCCCTTGGGGTGCAGGTATACATTTATTAACGACTTTTCCATCTGAAATGTTATTGTCACCTACTACATTTTGAAACTTTTGACTTATACTTCTCAATTTATTGAATTTCAGGTGGATTGGATGCTTATCTCTGAAATATGTTACTGCACACAACCTTCGCAGCTATCGAGATCATCTAGCGCAATTGACTGATGATCAGGTTGTGTGGAGGCCATATCTAGATCGACAGGCTACAGCTTATTGACGTCAAGGAGAGGCTATTTGGTGGTCTGGAGTCCCTCTTATCTGTTTTGAGAAGGTAGAGTGGCACCACCCTGATCGTGTGTTGAGGCAGTTCGACATGCTGCAGGGGATCCCACAACCGTGTGATACAGGGGAGGAGTTGCACAATGTTGACCGCCGCGGGAACAGCCATGTCATTTGGAGTTCTGTTAGTTAAATATATATATAGCTTTAGAATTGCTTAATCCCAATCATAATAAGCATTATTGAGGACCCCTAATTTTAACTAGAGCAATTAGATTTTTCTATGTATCTTAGGTTCCATTTAGTGCTAGTGCCAGTGTTTTTATTAATGTATTTTTCTCAAAAAATGAAGACTTGAAGACCCTGAAGATTTTCCAAGTTGTAAACTGGTTAACTTGTTCTGCAAGTTGCCCCAACCGGTTGACCCCTAACCGATCAACGCTTGCCTTAGCCAATCCCCTTAACCGGTTGGGTCAGTCAACCGGTCAGCCTCCCTCAAGTTGCTGATCAACCAAGCTTCCTATAAGTTAAAGAGCATTTAATGTTCTCACCTACTCAACACACAACTTAGCTAAAGTTGATAGAACAGTTTGCTATGAAGACATTGTTGCACCCTGTCAGTGACTCAAAGAGGAATGTCAAAGTTACCATTACTCACAACAACCTCATTTATCCTGTGGAAAATTCTTCATCAAATCTCAGGCATTTAATGAAGAAGATATTCTCATTAAATGCTTGTCAGTACAAGTTATCTTTTCAACCCCTTCAAAGACAACAACTCTATTTTGAAGATCACTATAAATACCTTCATTAGAGCATTGAAGAGGGTTGGTGTATTGAAGATCTTTGAGAGTTAGTTTGTCAAGAACTGCAAGTGCAATCAAGCATTAAAGTTCAAGGCATTCAAGTCCAATATATTCACTAGATTATTTATTAGGACATACACTGTGCACACTCAATAAATTATTGTAAGTGTTCCCCAACAAGACTATGTCAGGAACACATTGATTGATCACACCACACAACCAAGAGAAATCAGTTCAATTTGTGAACACATCTCTTGAAAACACTTGGTCAATCTTGTAGCACGATCCATTAGTGATCACTTTACTTTTGGCAGCCTTCAATCATAAGGCTTGCAACTTGTAATAGTATAGAAACATTAATAGTGCACTTTTCTCAAATCTAAGTTTTGACCAAACTTAATAGAGGACATAGCAGTTATTTAATACTGTGAACCTCTTCAAAAGACTGTGTTTTTTGTGCTTGTTTGTTTGCTCATTACTTTTTGTCCTTGTAACCTGTTGAATTCTATCAACCGGTTACAACCTTTGATTCCTGTTAACTGCTTGTTTGTCTTTTCTATTGGAATATATATTTCATGATATTTTAACTTACTTTCTTTGAAATTACATTTCCTTAACCGATCACTTTGTGTGAGTCAAACTAGTAATATTTTATCCGTTGCGCAACTGGTTTACATCGGTTAGCTTATGATAAGTTACTTGGACATTTTCTAAAAGTTTTTAAAAGAAGTTCAAAGAAGTTTTAACCAGGCTATTCACCCCCCTCTAGCCTATTTTCCTACCAATTGGGCCTACCAAGTTCCCGACACCAGCGATATATAGCAACTTGGGAACAACGGCATGATAGATTGGTATACGGGCAGATGGGGGTTGAGGTCATGCATTATACGCATCCTTACATGATTTGGTATAGGAGGATCACGTGCATGTGTAGAGGAGTTTGGTTACTGGACGACAACCCCTTTTTAGAGGGTTTGATAAGAATTTCTTAAATTGTTCTCATTAAAATCACCTTACTTTTTTTTACCTTCGAATTGTTTAATTATGTCTCATTCTCATAATTTATGCTATAAAAATAGGTACAAAACTTAAAACGTGTTCATGTGACCAACTAAGCTGGCATTACTAGGGATGAGGAGCAACAAAGTCCGCCGTGTCGGTCCCGATTTGAGGTGCGGAGGATTATCAGACATACTATCACGCATGTGAGAGAGAAGCAGCGGCTTGAGGCTGAAGCACCTTCAGTACCGGTTGATTGCTCCCAGGGTGTGGCACCTAGACAGGCACAGGCTGAGATGAACATACACGATGAGCCAGATCCCGAGCCTCACATTGACCCAGATCCAGAGCCTCAAACACAAACCCAGGATGATGGACTATTTGAATGGCTGTCACGTCTCAGTGGACAGTTACTCCAAGTCAGTTTGGTGGGAGTGGAAGTGGGAGTGGGAGTGCCCAGCCAGACCCTACACCCACTATGGGTTTTGGAGTATATTCAGGGAGTGGAAGTGGTTTTAGGGTTCCTCTATCTACATCACGAGCAACGATACGACCATTCTCTGATCCGAGTTCGACTTCTTCTAGCGGGACTCACTTTAAGGTCATTGCACAAACACAGAGGGAAGAATTTCAGAGACAGGCTGACATAAGAAAGGGGTATAGGTCGTGATATCCGGTAAACAAATACACTCCATCTACATATGATAAAACATATGAAAGAAAGAAAAAGTGAGATTTGATTAGTTTAATAGTTTTTGTAATGTATATTTGTAATGTATATTTGTATTATTTCTTGTTTTTGTAATCTATTTATTGGTTGTTTGAAAGTTTTAGTTTGTTTCTATATCTGTTGTTCTATACATGAGTTTTGTTGGTTTTTGTTATTGCACATCTTTATTATTGCAGGTGGGCAGTTTCTGGTAACTGCTGGAGCTGGATCTGGCATCTACAAACTCGCTATTTGAATTAGCGAGTTCACCTAAACTCGCTATTTGAATTAGTGAGTTCATCTCAACTTTCTAATTCAATTAGCGAGTTTAGGTGAACTCGCTAATTCAAATAGCGAGTTTGTACATGGACCAAAAATTACAGAGACTTGATACACTTCAGACAGAAACTTCATAAACTTTGCCGTGGACATAAATTACAGAGACTTGATAAACTTTGCCAAAAATAAACTACAGAAACTAACTGTTATTTTGCCAAACATAAACTTTCATATTACATCTAGTTTTGAAAATTTTCACTCATATAGAAATTACATTCAAGTTTAATGGAAATTACATAAAAATAATTATATTGTCTATTACTTGGACATCTACGACGATTGTGACATACTTGCTTGCATGTTGAACATTGAGTTTTCGTTTATCTGCTTGAAAGTCCATAGAGTTTCGAAATAGCCTTGATTTGGGTCTTCCGGACTTTGCCGATCGTCGAAGGTAGGGATTAGGAAAAAATGTGGCACCAATCCATCAACACCCCAACAGTTCTCAAGTTGTAATAGTTCAAATGTTCCCTTCCATGTTTTGTAGTATTCACGAATAGTGTAAAATGGATCAACATAAGAACGACCGTCAATATGTTGCGCTTGGCAACATGCAAGAAGATGGGAACAAGGCATGTGATATGCAACCCATTTACCACATGTGCAGGTACCATCATTCCATCGGACAATTTATTATTTTCACGATTATCACCTCGACATGCGGTTGTCACCTGATAAACCCCCATCTCGTGAGTGTTGAACCTCCTAACATGATGTTGAGTAGCCTTCTCGCTATTCTTCCTTAATCGGTAATGAAATGTCTGACTGAATTGGTGTAGGGGATTGATATTTGAGTTATCGGGATTACCTCCTAAAGCATTCAGTGAAAACCCATGTCTTACCTGAAATTATTCTACACAATGATAAAAGAAAGTCTCAACAATTGCTGTTATTGGCATCCCGCAAGCTCCTTTCATGACACCAATAAAAACCTCACACAAGTTAGTTGTCATAATACCATATCTATAACCACCATCATGCGCCAATGTCCACTTTCTGGCATCTAAATTAACAAACCATTTAATTGCCTCAGGGTCAATTAAACGGATACTCTCCAAAGTATTTTTCAATTTCCTATCTTGAGTTGCTTTACCAGCTCTCCAAAACAAATACTTCAAACCAACACCTCTGTGCTTCTCCAAGAAATTTGCTCGCATATGCCTCAAGAAATATCTATGATGCACATTTGGCCACCATGTATCTTCCGATATAATTTTAAGAATGTCGTGATGACTGTCAGATATCAAGCATACCTCACGACTCTTGATAATATATCTGCAAACAAGATATAAGAATCAACGCCAATTCACCCAGTCCTTTTTTTTCAACAACATCAAATGCAAGAGGAAGCATACCGCTCAGGGCCAACACCCATGGAAATCAGTATTACCCCTTTATATCTACCATGAAGGAATGTTCCATCAACATAAATGACAGGCCGACAATGAGAGAAAGCTTCAATGCAAGGCCAAATGCCTAGAACACCCGTTGAAACATTTGTAATTCACCGCCAGGAGGAGGAGGATGAGTATACTCAACAATTGTTCTGGGGTTGTGATGGCTGCAAGGAAGAGGGGTAACCTTATATAAGATTCCTCCCAATTTCCAAAAACCTCTGCAATGCCTTTTTGCTTTCCACACAATGCCTTCTTATACGTAATTTCCTTACTAGATATTCCACTAATGTGTGCAATAATAACTCCAACCTTAACATCTAAATCGGTCTTAATAAGATTAACCACTTGCCGACCAATAAACTTCGCATCTAGGTTAGGGTGATCTTGGCTTTCTCCTGAAAACAAGCAACAATGAGGACCCTTGTACTTGGTCACTTCCCAATAACCATATTTCTTCCTACTCACACGAACATAAAAATTGCATGGATACTGTTTGAGTAAACATACTATTGCCCATGAATGAGGTGTGATCTTTCTTACCCTGAACCTATGATTATTTCTAATATGGTACCTTTTATGTCAAATTGAACCTCGTTCTTGTCAGGAAAGCGTATCCCTTTAGCAATTTCGTTTCTGGATCCCAAATCGGAAAACTGAGTTGATTATGAGAATCAATCAACCCCTCATCTTGTCGAACAATATCACCAATATCACTGTAAAAAGGGTAATCTGCTCTCTCATACCTCCGATTTTCTGATGCTTCATAATGAACCAAATGTGTTTCCAAGTCATCATCAATCGGGCCATCATCACCATCGCCCAAATCTATATCAGAATCAATACTACGCTCTTCATATCCATCATCAACATCATCTAGTAATGCATCTATATCCGTGTCTTCTTCTTCATAATCTTCATCATCTTCCGAATTCTCATCATTAACAAGATCATTTTGGCATGCCCCATCATCATAATTTGGTGTTTGGGTTGATACAAGTGTTTGTGTACTTAGATCAACCCCTGCATCACGGTAGCAACTTGATGAATTCCCATAAAAGGTCTATGTATTACGTATTTCAAATTGTTCATAATGTCAATTTTCAATCAATTTGATGATCACATAAAACTACAAATTACTCAGCCAACCATATTTAGTAGAAACATCGAACATTATATTTATACCCGCATCATTTTCAATATGAAAAGGAAAGTACATACCAATACCGCTATCAAATGAATGGGGATACCTACAAAATATTTTCAACTCATATAAACTCTAATCCACACACATCTTTTATATAATTCATCAACCAATTGATTGTATCTCCATCTATAATAAGTCATAATCGCACATTTCGACCCTTTTTTAAAGTGAGGACCATCAAATGGACATTCATCATCACCTCCCCAATAGCACATGAATATAAGTGAATCTCCGTTCATTTTTAACCCTACATTACAAAATCAAAGTGTTAAAACATTAAAAAACCTAATTTTAACATATATATATATATATATATATATATATATATATATATACTAACTCTATATATAAAAACAAGTATAGATAATTATTGAGATATTGAAGATTTACCTTGATTTGTACTTGAACATACCAAAAGTGTCGAGCTGGGCCAAGCAAGTAAAGCCCAAACACAGACAGCCGTGGCATTCACATTCTTAATGAGTCTGGCCCAATCACCATAAGGCCCAAGGCCCAGTAACAAGATCAGTCGACCTAAGCTCATTGACCGACCTCCAAGGCCCGACCTAGCTTGGTCCGACTCAATGATCCTTACTATAATTCGGGTACGATCCATGCTCTACCCGCCAGTCAGGTCGACCTAACCTCAATGGACGACCTCGACCTTGTCAGCAAGCGTCGACCTAACTGATACAGACGCACGTGCTTCAAATCTTTCCATAACCGGTTCCCTACAAATCAGGAGCCGTTGCCGGACACGTTCCCATGACAAGTAACTGTCCCAAAAATCTCGGAGCTCATGTAGCCCTACCAATTAAACCACCTACATCAACTATAAATGGATTACCACTACAACGGGGCAAAGGTAACTGCAATTTTGTCATTTGAATCATCTTTATTCAATACATTTTTGCTCTCCAAATCATATACTTACTCTCACGCCCGAGGGTCTAAGCCGGAGACACATCCGGCTAGTCGTGGGTTCTGATTTCAGGTCAAGGAGCTAGGTGATCAATCCTGCCACGTGGAGGAAGATTGATAAGCACAATTCCTGCAGCATCAGTTTGGTTCCATTGCCGGGAATCGTGCATAGCTTGACCTCGAAGTTTTTCTTCAATCCACAATCATGGTAACCCCAAACGGGCATGTTACAGACGCATCTGAGGAGTTCAATGAGGTGAATGCCAACACCAATGCCAACACCAATGCTAACGCTGATCTACCTCCTCCCCCTCCGCCTCGTCATCACGCTAGAGCAACGCGCTCTAACAGCGTAGCTGATGGCCGAGGATTGCCAGACGGAGAAGAGATAAGCGACCTATGGAAGGGGAAGGAGCCCCTCCTCCTAAGCATCCAACAGGACAGGTGAATGCCGGAAACAGGGCAGGTCCCTCATCCAATCCAATGAGCAAGAAGGAAATGATGTTGGAGCGAGCTCAGATTCTGGCTGATTTGATAGTTATGGAGGAGGCAGAGCAGGCCGACATACGTTCAGAAAGGGTGGCTCCCTCTCAAGTCTCTAACAGGCAACAGGCCAGGAGTGCTAGGCCGAATGAGGTCGTGGGATAGAGCGGCGAAAATAGGATAGTGCAACGGGTTCCATCCCTTATTCATGTGCCAAGCAACGACTTAAGAGCCAGCCTCACCAGGAATAGGGAGCAGGAGGCCCAGTCAGATTTGAGAACGCATTTAGAGGCCAACCGAAGCCGACATGGATCGCCTGCTCGGACACAGAGGTCACAGTCCCATAGGGAAAGGAATGGGCGCAGGTCGCCTATAAGGGAGGAAAGGCGCAGGTCGCCACTCAGAGATGATAGGCGCAGGTCGCCACTCAGAGATGAAAGGCGCAGGTCGCCACCAAGAGATGACAGGCATAGGTCACCAGTTCGTTCGGCAAGGGCACCTTCTCACGTAGATAGGAGAAGTAGGCAGATGACTCCCCCTAGAAGTGAGGGCCAAAAATCGAATGATGTACCCCCTGCTGGAGAGGGAAGACCTGATGCCAGGGAATGGTTGTTAATGAAGAAGAAATTTGAACAATGGGAGGCTGAAAAGAAAAATGATACTGGAAAGGTCGAACGAATTGACTTTGCTCTTTGACCTCTATCCAAGGATTTGATTGATAGTCGACCTCCCACTGGTTTCAGGTTGCCCCTCCTTGAAAAGTACTCAGGGGCGACCAATGCAAAAAGCCACGTGCAGCACCTGGAAGCCACAATGTGCTTTGTCGCTAATGAGGACGACAATATGTGCAAAGCCCTCATAAGCACACTCACGGGGGCAGCCCTAACATGGTTCAATGGTTTGGCAGCTGGTAGCATCTCTACATGGATGTGTTTGAGGACAAAATTCCTAGATCGCTTCTCAACTGCTGGAGCTCGGAAAGTGACTGTCACCGACCTAAACAACTTGGTGCAAGGGAAAAATGAAAGCTCCATGAGCTACTACACCAAGTTCAAAGAAATGGTTGACAAGATTGAGGAGGATCTCACTGACAGGGAGGTGATCAATTGCTTCCGAAATGGCATTTCCTCAACAGACATGGATTATGAGCTAACGGTTCGTACAGTCACCACTCGACAGGAGTTGTTCGAAAAAGTTTATAATGTAGCATTAGCCGAGGAGAGGAAAGAAAAGAAGAATGGGAAAGGCCCCAAGGTTGAGGTCACTGAGGATAAGAAAGACTCAGCCAAAACGGGGGAAACAACAAGAATGGTAAGAACAGGACCAGGGCGACAGAGAAAGTGCCCGAAGCTTTCACTCCCCTAACGGTGAGTCGAACAGAAATAATGAAAGCGGTCGACCTGGCCCCACCTGCCCCAATGAATCCAGGCAACAAGTTCAGAAGGGACAATAGCAAATACTGTGATTATCATAAGGATACGGGTCATCTCACAGAGGATTGCTTGGGCTTGAAGCGTATCATCCAGAGAATGGTCGACCAGGGAAGGCTCGACACATATGTGAAAAGGCCTCAAGCAGGTGGAGGCGAACAGCCAGCGGGTGGACATCAAGGACCTAGGCAACCCAGATTGAACTTGGGAGTCATCACAGAGCAATCTAGCAACACAGCCATCAAGCATAAAATCTTTCAGCTCAACAAAGCCCCACATGTGCCTCCAAGGAGAGATTTCAGGGATGAGGTGATCAGCTTTTACCCCCACAAGCTGGAAACTAATACGGCGGATAGGGAGAATGTTCTTGTCATCCCAGGACTCATTGATGGATGTACGACGAGCAGACTCCTAGTCGACACGGGGGCCTGCAAGGATATTCTATTTTATAAGACATTCCAGGAAATGGGTCTCTCCAATGAGCAGATGTAAGATACGATGGCAGATTGGAAGGCTTCACCAACCACCAGGTAGAAGCCAAAGGACAGATCGAGCTAGATGTCGACCTGGGCCAGCATCCCTACAGAGTTATTTCCAAGGTACAATTTATTATGATAGATGTGAACAGTGACTATGCTGCTATCCTTGGTATTCCTGGTCAGGTCGCGCTTGGAATGGTGGCGTCAATCCCCCACCAGCGAGTCAAGTTTCCTACCCCTGCTGGAGTCGGTTGTGTACAAGGCACAGCTCGAGCATATCTAGATCATGTCCTACGAGAAAGAAAGAAGAGAGAGATGGAGATTGAAACGGCGGAAGGATACTTAAAGTTGTCCCAGTCAGTCACCAAAACTACTCAACTGTCAACGATCACCAATGTGGAGGAGTCGACCTATCGCTCAAATGACGAGGTCATGGTTGAGTTGACACGTCACCTTGAGGCCACAGCGGTTGATCCAGATGTAGTTATGGTCGACCAAGTTTCCATAGGCAAGCTATGCCTCCAGATCGACAATAACTCGGGGGCCACCACCACCACCAGCGAGGTTGCAGATAAGCTGGATGAGATGATAGCTGAAGAAGCTCCACATCTGGGGACCGAGGAAAGACAGAGGGTCGGAGAGATCATCATTGAGAGCCTACAATTCAGAGATGGTCCAGAGCTGGAAGCTGTGGACGAGCTAGAATCAATAATCACCAACCCTTCCTACCCCGAGCAAAAGATTCAGATTGGGAAACAATTGACAGCTGAAGAAAGGCTGGAAATCATCGAGCTACTCAAAGAGAGCAATGATGTCTTTGCATGGCAAGTAGAAGAGATGAGGGGAATCAAGGAAGAGGTTGCCGTTCACAGACTTGAGGTCAACCCGACCGTAAAGCCAAAACCCCAAAGATTGAGAAGCTTTGCTCGAGACAAGGAAGAAGCCATAAAAAGTGAGGTATAAAAACTTTTGAGTGCAGGAATAATCAAGGAGGCCACACATACAACCTGGCTAGCTAATGTGGTCATGGTGAAGAAGTCAAATGGCAAATGGAGAATGTGTGTCGACTTCACCAACCTCAATCTTTCCTGCCCAAAGGACTGCTATCCTCTCCCAAGGATTGACAAACTCGTGGATTCCATTGCTGGCCACTCCACCCTCAGCTTCCTAGATGCCTATTCAGGTTATCACCAGATCAAGATGCATGAGGATGACGTGGTAAAGACAGCTTTCCAAGCAGCTGGAGGCATCTACTGCTACAACGTGATGCCATTTGGATTGAAGAACGCAGGAGCAACTTATCAACGCATGGTAAACAAGGTCTTTGCCTCACAAATTGGCCGAAACATGGAGGCCTACGTCGACGATATGGTCATCAAAACAAAGATCGGACGTCACGTGGTCGACCTAAAGGAAACGTTTGCCAATTTGCGAGCAAACGACATGAAGCTCAACCCGAGCAAATGCGTATTTGGAGTGGCAGCTGGTAAGTTTCTTGGATTTATGGTGTCCCAAAGAGGTATAGAAGCTAACCCTGAGAAGATCAAGGCTCTAGTCGAGATGAAGGAGCCTGGAAGTATAAAGGAGATGCAGCGACTTAACTGCAGGGTGGCAGGCCTAGGTCGTTTTATAGCCAAGTCGGCTGAAAGGTCTCTCCCCTTCTTCAAATCATTGAGGGGGATGAAAAACTTTGAATGGACGGCTGAATGTTATTCGTCGTTCCAACAACTCAAAGAGTACCTTGCTACTCCTCCATTATTGAGCAGCCCGACTACTGGTGAGACCTTGTTCGTGTATCTGTCTGTGGGAGACAAGTCAGTTGCAGCAGTCTTGGTCAGAGAAGAAGAGGGTCATCAAAAGCCAGTATACTACGTCAGCAAAGCCCTATCAAATGTAGAGGGCAGATATTACAACGCAGAAAAGGTCGCATATGCCTTAGTCGTGGTTTCAAGGAAGCTGCGAGCTTATTTCCTGGCCCACCCTATAGTGGTTCTTACGAATGCCCCCTTTAGAAAAATTCTTCATAAACCAGAAAGTTCAGGTCGTTTACTCAATTGGTCAATTGCCCTCACGGAATTCGACATCGAGTATCGACCTCGAAAGGCATTGAAGGCTCAAGCTCTAGCAGACTTCTTGGTCGAGCTGACGTTCGCCAAGGAAGATAGTGAGGTGCGAGCTCAGACAGAGAAAGTCAAAGGGAAAGAGCCAGAGTCCCAAGTCGTCACTAACCTACCCGACGATTTCCGGAAGGTCTACTCGGATGGGTCAGCAACCAAAAGTGTTAGCGGAGCTGGGATAGTCCTAATCGAACCAGAATCTGGGACAGTATATGAGGAGTCATTGAGATTCAAGTTTGATGCTTCTAACAACCAAGCAGAGTACGAGGCATTGGTTGCAGCCATCGAGTACGCAAAGTGCTTTGGAGCGACCAAAATCATGGCATATTGTGACTCACAGTTGATAGTCAATCAGTTCCGAGGAGAGTACGAGGTGCTGAAATCTACTCTAGTCAAGTACCACGACCTGGTGAAGGAGCTGATAAAAGACTTAGAGTTTTGGGAAATCCAAAGGATTGGTCGAGAAGACAATGTGTTGGCCGACTTGCTCTCTAAGCTAGCCACTACAGACGAGCAGCACGAAGAACCCATCTCTTTTCCTGAAACCCCAGCATATGAAAGGGTAAAAATCCAATGCATCGAGGACCCTCTGAGAAATTGGGTTTATAACAAGTGTTGGATCGAAGAAATGAAGGCATACTTGGAAAGTGGCGAGCTACCCGAAGACGAGAAGAAGGCTCGAGCTGTCAAAAAAAAAGCTCCAAGATATGTCATTCAAGGAGGCATGCTGTTCAGAAGATCATATACTAGGACTTTGTTGAAGTTCATTCATCCTCAAGAAATCACTCAGCTGATGCATGAAGTACACAGTGGGATTTGTGGCGGACACCCGGGGGCCAGGACTCTAGCAGACAAGTTGATCACTTTGGGATATTACTGGCCACACATGAGAGCTGACACTCATGACTTTGTTCAGCAATGTGATCAATACCAAAGGTTTTCCAACCTACCTCATCTCCCTACGACTGAACAAACCCCCGTGATTGCAGCTTGGCCATTTGATATGTGGGGCGTCGACCTAATCGGACCCTTCCCTCCCGCCCGGGGAACTGCAAGTACGTGATAGTCGCCATTGATTACTTCACCAAGTGGGTCGAAGCTAAGCCACTAGCTCGCATAACAGAGGAAAGTGCCATCAACTTCATTCATGATTTCATCTGGTGTCGATTTGGTTTTCCTCGAGCTATAGTGTCTGACAACGGCTTACAATTCTCAAGGGCTTTCGAAGCAGAAATGAATCGAGTAGGGGTAAAGCATTGGCAGTCGCCTGTCGCCTATCCTCAAGGAAATGGGCAAGCTGAAGCAGTAAATAAGCTAGTCCTATCCGCACTAAAGACAGGCTTGGTTGGTCGACGTAACAATTGGTTGGACGAACTTCCCCTTGCTCTATGGGCAGTTCGCACAACCACTCGGGGGCCTACGGGGGAAACCCCATTCGCTCTCACATATGGATCAGAGGCCATGGCACCAGCCGAGTTGAGATTCCCCACAGCCAGAGTGACATTCTTTGATCAAGAACAGAATGATATCAACAGATTGATCGACCTGGATCTGATCGACGAGAAGCGAGACACAGCTTACCTTCGGATGGTCAACTACAAGCAGCGAACTAAAAGTTATCACGACAAGAAGGTGAAGACAAGGTCATTCCAAGTAGGGGATCATGTGTTGAGTAAAATCGAGGCAACAGGGAGAAGGACCCAGCAGAACAAACTGTCACCTAACTGGGAAGGTCCTTACATTGTGACTCGACTCGTCAAAGAAGGGACTTACATGATATCACATCCAGATGGTGAAGAGTTGAAGCATCCATGGCATGCCACTCACCTTATCAAGTACTACTTCTAGTTCAAGTCTTTTAACTCAGTTCGAAGTTAAGGCAGTTCCCAGTTTATCATAGTTCTAGCTTTCCATTTGATGTAAGCGTGTTCCTACTTCAATAAAAAACGCAGTTCCATTCGACCAAACCTTGTACACTAACTTCATTACAAGTTCGACTCTTAGTCAGCTTCGATTTAACAAGCTCGATTCTTAATCAGCTTCGTTCCCTTAACAAGTCTGACTCATAGTCGACTTCGTTCAAACAAGCTCGACTCTTAGTCAGCTTCGTCTTAACAAGTCCGACTCATAGTCGACTTCGTTCAAACAAGCTCGACTCTTAGTCGACTTCGTTCAAATAAGCTCGACTCTTAGTCAGCTTCGTTTTAACAAGCTCGACTCTTAGTCAGCTTCGTTTAACAAACTCGATTTCTTAATCAGTTATATACCCTTAACAAGTCCAACTTTTAGTCGACTTTGTCCAAATGAGTTCGACTCTTAGTCAGCTTTATAAGCTCGACCCTTGGTCAGCTTTGACCTTTTAAAAACAGGTTCGACTTTGAGTCAATCTCATCCAAAGTCTGAAAGCGAACTTGTTATCCTATCCAATCTAGCTCGACGCACACGTGCTGAATTCAAAAGCATATAACATATAAAGGAACCAAGTCAGCTATGAGTGATAAATAAGCCTCCCAAAAGTGGGCCAAAGCTTGGGCAAAATAAAGTTGTGGAGTATCATGCCTCCCAAAAAGTGGGCCAAGGCATTTAAGTAGTTACAAAACCAAAAAGCAAAACATTGTTTGGGGCTTGTCCATTACAACATCATTCATGCAAAATCAAGAGGCTGGTTCGACATCTGCCTGCTCGTCAACAACAACTCGACCTTCTCCATCATCTCCTTGTTGCTGGGGGCCTATGGGTTTACCCAAACTGGAAAAAACCTGTTGCTCGAAGCCACCTTCTTGCTCCATCTCCTCTATATCCTCAGCATCCTCCATCTCTTGGAGCACCACATTGAAGTTCCTAAGAGCCAGCTCCGGAGCAACCCAAGGTTCACAGGCCTCCTCTTGGTCCTCCTGGGCAATAAAAGCTAAGTCGTTCTCAGTATAAGGGACAATCGAGTGTCCACCTCGAGCTGCCATGTCATATTGAGGCTCACGTGCCCAGCGAGCTAACTGCTCTAAGGAGACCTCAGAAGTGGGATCCACCAGAGCTCGACGTGCCATATGTCGTTTGCCCAAATCCAAAAAATCCTTGGCCTTAGCAAAAACGGAATTGTAATAATCGTCTCCATCCTTGAACTCGTCAACAGCTTTCTTAGAGGCGACCTGGAGGTCTTCTTGCCATTTCATTCGTGCAAGCCGGTGCTCCTCGTTCAGCTCGATCAAGAAGGTGTCCTTATCCTCCAAAAGTTTGGAAACTGTGGCGAGCTCTGTCTTGACCTTCTCATGCTCTAGTCGCTCTGCATCTCTCTCTGCCTTCATCTCCCCAAGCTTGGTCTCAGCAGCCTTGAGGTCCTCCAAAGCCTTGTCCTTGTCCGCCAGAGCTTTCTTCTTCACCAACTCCTGGGCATCAAAAGAGTTGTCAAGGTCGTTGTACTTTTCTCTCAACTCGGACAACTCTTGAGTCTTCATGGAGTAGTTGTTCAAAGCCTGCCTTTCTCTCTCAATGGAGGCCCTCCAGGAGCTCTTAACTTGTTCCACCATGGTCAGGTTCTGAATCAAAGAAAATCATTGGAGTATTAATTCGATAAGGATTTGGAGGCCTAACTGACGACCTCAAAAGATGAGCGACTAAACCAAATTAAGAAATAAAGACTTACCTCGCTCTGCACTAAACCAGATTGAGCTGAAAACTCTTCAGGGGTAATCCCCTTATCAGCAAAGTGGGCAAGAAGGTCAACATCGATGGCCCTCCTAACAACAACCTGGCTCAAGCTCATTTCCGGGTAGCGACGACTCATGTTGTTAACCCCAATGAGAGGGGGGACATCGCTCAACCTCCTCATTTGTTCCTCAAGAGACTATGGATTAGGGGGAGAAGAGGCTGGTGGAGGCAGTTGGCTCGAAGAGACAGACTTTCCCTTCTCAGATCGAGACCTCTTCTTCGTGCTCAGGGGACGATCATCATCGTCTTCATCCATGTCATCATCCTCAACATTCACAATGTTCAAAGGGCTAGCCTCAGCCGTCCCAGCACCGGAGGTCGCTACATTGGATTCAGAAATGGGGTCGGAACTCAAGCTTGGTCTAACTGACCTATTAGACTCATCCCCCCTTCATTCACATCCATGGACTGGGTACCGCTCTGCAGGGGAATCTTCGGCTCAACCTCTTCCATAGGCACCATCCCAATATTATCTTTGGGAAGTAAATTGCTCCTAGCAGCCGCTTCTCTCTCCCTGCTAGCTCTAGCATTGGAAGTACCATGGGCCCTCTTAGCCTTCCTCTTGTCTGAAACTCCTACTATGCGCACCATAGCTGCCTCTTGTTCAGGAGTTAAGACTGCACAACATCAAATCGATTAAAGATTAGCTCAACAATTCAAGACAGTTCTATGTACGAGCTAACTAGTTCTACATACGAGCAAATAATTGACGAGCTAATGCAATTCAAGATAGTTGTGTATACGAGCTACTAATTCTACATAAGAGGTAACAACTGACGAGCTAAGAGTTGTACATGTAGTTCAAGATAATTCCGTATGCCAAAGTCATACATGCGAGCTAAAATGTGACGAGTTAACAAAACCAAGTAAAGTCTTACCACCAATGTGTTCCCCATTGTCTTTACAATAGTTGGCAGTTTTCTGACAAAACTGGCAATTCTCCTCCAACCTACCCAAGGAATGCGTGACCCGGTCAGGGTATACCAGATTTCTCATTATGGGAACCAGAGGCTGCACTTCCCCATCACTAGACATCATCCCGGCTTGGATGTAGTTGTACTTGGTCGTCCCCAGTGTTTCCCAGCTGATGGGTCCGTTCTTGACCAACAAGCACAGCTTCTTATACAAGGTTTGGTACCAGGGAGACTCCTAGTAATTTTCCTCACTAACGACATCAGAATCCTCATTGGGCAAGGGAAACTCCCACCCCAACCTGCTCTCCACAACAACAACATACGAGTTCCAGCTACTATGCTTATTGGGGAGGTTAGCAAACAGCTTAGGAGAATTGGGTTTGGAAGGAGTACTAATCCCCCAATTGGCCTTGTCGAGCTTAGCACCAAAGAATTCCTTAAAAACCTTCATACAAGGCTCATAACCCAAAAACCTGCACACCATGGCAAAGCACACTAACACCCTGCAAGTGTTGGCCCCCAGTTGTAGAGGAAGAGCATCCATACACTCCAGGAATTCGTTAATAAAGGGATCTAGTGGCAACCTCAAGCCTGCCTCAAACTGCCCATAAAAGAAGGCAACCCTAGTGGCATCCTTAGTAAATGTACTACGGTATTTGGACATGAAATCTTTTTTGGCTAAGGATGGTCACCCTCCTAAAGTCTGTCCTATCCACCCCACAAAAGTTGTAGATCATGGCATAACGGGATTCCATGTTTTTCTTCCCTCGGAGAGGCCTTTGAGGCACGTAGCCCCTCTCATTCTTCCCTGGTACAACAGAGGACCCAAACGCGTTCACTATTCGAGGACTGGAGGAAGTTGAAGCCGTGGCTCCTCCCTGAGCTGCCATATCTGTACAATAAAAAGAGGAAGCAGGGGAGTCAGTCCCATGATCACATTCAGTCGACCTACCTAAGGGCGACCTAGACTCCCCTGGAAAACCTATTCTGTTTCTAAGGAAGGAGGGTTTATTGACGTCTCTAACATAGAACAAGGCTATGTGATCGAGCAATTCATGGAAGAGATGAAAGGGGACAATGTTCGAGTCGTCAATTGCTATATTAACTACTTCCCCTCCAATGGGCAATCCAATTTCACCAAAACTCAACCCCCACTTTGTCAAGATGGAGGTACATTCATTCAGGGAAATCTCTTTCCACTCATCACATACGTGCTTGTACACCCTACGGTTAAAAATGCAATATCCATACCAGGCTCCAGGCTCACTACTGAAGGTCCTAGCCATGGCGGAAACAAAGACAGAGCAGAAATTAAATCCCTAAAGCAAGTATATGAGAGAAATACCTCAGTTGGTTGCAAAAAGGGAAGCGGTTGCCGAAGACGAAAGCTCGGATTAAATTCTTTTGCTGCTCCGCAATTATCGCCAAGGAGGTATGAGAGCTTGAAGACGGTAAAAATTCTAAACGGAGAAGGATTCTACTATTTGTATTTTCCAAAATTGGAAGGGAAAAAGGAAAATTCGAAAATTAGTTTCCTATTTAACTGGGAAAACAGTTCCCAAGACGGATTATCAAACGTCTAATTGTAATCATTACAAAATACGGCGCTCCTTCTGATCTGACTGTTCGTCACCAACGTCCAGGATTGTGCCACGTCACCATTGGTCGACTAAACTTCAAGAGCGAGTAGCAACCTGCGAGTTACAACAATCCTCATCAAGATTTCCTAAACTTCCTAGTCGACAAAGTCAACTCGAAAATTGGGGGCCACTGAACATACCAAAAGTGTCGAGCTGGGCCAAGCAAGTAAAGCCCAAACACAGACAGCCGTAGCATTCACATTCTTAATGAGTCTGGCCCAATCACCATAAGGCCCAAGGCCCAGTAACAAGATCAGTCGACCTAAGCTCATTGTCCGACCTCCAAGGTCCCGACCTAGCTTGGTCCGACTCAATGATCCTTACTATAATTTGGGTACGATCCATGCTCTACCCGCCAGTCAGGTCGACCTAACCTCAATGGGCGACCTCGACCTTGTCAGCAAGCGTCGACCTAACTGATACAGATGCACGTGCTTCAAATCTTTCCATAACCGGTTCCCTACAAATCAGGAGCCGTTGCCGTCCACGTTCCCATGACAAGTAACTGTCCCAAAAATCTCGGAGCTCATGTAGCCCTACCAATTACACCACCTACATCAACTATAAATGGATTACCACTACAACGGGGAAAATGTAACTGCAATTTTGTCATTTGAATCATCTTTATTCAATACATTTTTGCTCTCCAAATCATATACTTACTCTCACGCCCGAGGGTCTAAGCCGGAGACACATCCGGCTAGTCGTGGGTTCTGATTTCAGGTCAAGGAGCTAGGTGATCAATCCTGCCACGTGGAGGAAGATTGATAAGCACAATTCCTGCAGCATCAGTACTCTTTACTAATTATAAAGTTGAAAAATGTAAAAATTTAGAATTTTTCAAATCACTCTTCTTCTCCCTTTCTCTCTATTTTCAGCGATACGTTTAGGGCCTGCAAGAATCTGTCCTCAACCTTATCACAAAATTCGCTTAAACTCGCCATATCAATTGGCGAGTTTGAATCTCGCTTAAACTTGTCAAATCAATTGGCGAGTTTCATTTCCATTTCATTTTCTTAAAATGTAGGAATAAAAAAAGAAAAATTTGAAAAAAAATAAAAGAACTCGTCATTCCATTTGGCGAGTTTGAACGGACAAAGGTCAAACTCGCTAAATGGATTAGCGAGTTTTGAAAAAATGAACATTTTGATAAATAGTTTGGAAGGGTTGTTATTTTGGAAATTATATTTTTTAAAAGAAATATTTTGAGAAAAAAATCTTGATAGAAGACAATATTAAAAAGTAATTTTTACTGAAAACAAATTGATACTCTCTTTTCATTTATAGTTTATTTGAAAATTATCACGTATATCAACAAACCGTACATTTAATTCACATTTCATTTTTTGGGTGATGGCCTCTCATAATTATTCCAATTTAGTATTTGAAACATAGATTGGTTTCCAAAAGATATCCATCCCACGCACAGACCAAGAATGTTGAGACTGAGCCCAAATGGCATATGCCTCGCCTCCCTTTTATTTTGCCGCCGGCGAAAATTTCTCAATTTCAATAATTTCTCAACTCCTTCTTCTATCTCATCCTCTACCCTTTCAACTTTCCCTCCTAATTGTAGGGGAATATGGGGTCTTGATCTTGATACTAAGGCCGGATATGTGATTGAATCGTGTATAATCCACTTTCCGAATAAAGTATTTCGACCCTTAATGCCTGGGTTACACAAAATCTTTATTGGGATAAGACAATCACGCAATTTGTTTTCTAGGCAAAGAGAACAAATCAAAACTTAAGAATTGTTTTGCTTTCGTTATTGTTGTATCACTTGTGTTTTTCATGTGTCTACAAACTGAGATCAATCTCTGTATATATACAGATGGAGAGGTATCAGTAAAAGGGTACAATCAAAAGACATGACTTTAGCCAAGCAATGTGTCTCTTCATTTTGAAAAGGCACCTGTTCAGGAACTGCTCGGCCGAGTCAAGGGACTCGCTCGGCCGAGCAAAGAAGTCCAAAATCATTTTGCCCAGATGCACGGCCGTGTCTTATTGAACTGCACGGCCGTGTTGTTCATACTGCTCGGCCGAGTAAGGCATTGCCTCGGCCGAGCATGGCTGTTCAGAAACTTGGACAATCTGCCATGCTCTGCTCGGCCGAGTCAAGGACTCTGCTCGGCCGAGCACATCAGCAAAATGTGCTACCCTTTAACTTTTACTTCTTTATCGAGGTTGATTTCGTTTTAGCTCAAACGAGTGTGTACTCCACACTTTCCCTTACTCGTATCCGAGTCTAATACGAATCACATTGATCTCTTAGTAAATCATCATTACAATAAAACAAGTTGATGACACTAAAATCACCAACAAATCCCCTCCATTTTAGTGTAATCCTTTGATTTACTAAACTTTATAAATAACGAAACAAACGAATGCATAAATGAAAATGTCTTGCGATTGAATTTTCATCTTAGTATAATACACATTTCAAATACTCGAGAATCGGGGTGTCGTAACGATTGAACCCGTCAACTCATATGAATACCTGAAGATACTATACACATAAGTTCAGTACAATTCTCTTTGTTTAATCTTGACACTATTACAAGCCATGTGTCCATATCCAATAGTGAACATATAGGAAGCCAAGTCCTAGCTTCTTGAAGCGGCAAAACTTCATGTCCACATAGGTAGTTCCTTTAATCTTGCACCTGCATTTGCAATTTTTCAAAGGAACTATTAAGAAGATATTCTTCAACCTAACCTTTACTTGCAGGTCTGAACACATACCTTGGGAAAGATAATAACATGTGTTCCAATCTCCAACTGCGAGCTTTCCACATTGAATTCAAGCTTCTAACGTTGTATTAGAAGGGAATTGGGTATCTCACAATTAGAGGATTAAATGGACTTTAATCCCATTCCCATTGCAGACTTATTTACCAAGTCTCTGGCTAACCCCTTCGTCAAGTGGTCAGCCAAATTTTGTTGCGACCGAACAAACTCAACTGATATCACACCATTCATGATTAACTCCCGAATCATACTATGTCTGACACCTAAGTGTCTAGACTTGCCATTATATATTTGACTATAAGCCCTAGCCAAGGTGGCAGCACTATCACAATGGATAGACATTGGTGATATCGGTTTTGGCCATAATGGAATCTCATATATCAAGTTCCGAAGCCACTCCGCTTCTTTTCCAGCAGCAGCCAATGCTACAAACTCAGATTCCATTGTAGAATGCGTAATACATGTCTGCTTTTTGGAAGCCCAAGAAATGGCACCTCCTCCAAGCAAGAACACCCAACCACTAGTAGAAGATGAATCTTCTTGATTGATCCAACTAGCATCGGTATAACCTTCTAATATAGAAGGATGTCCACTATAACACAAACCATAGTCCATAGTACCTTTTAAGTACTTGAACACCCTTGTTATAGCATGCCAATGCTGTCTACTAGGATTACTAGTGAACCTGCTCAATCTTCCAACTGCATAAGCAATATCAGGTCAAGTGCCCGTCATAGCATACATCAAACTGCCAATGGATTTTGAGTATTCGAGCCGTGACACAGTTTACTGAGATTTGATACAAGTTTCTCAGTAGGATCCATGGGAGTACTAACTTTAGAACAATTATCACAATTAAACCTCTTGAGAATTTTTCTCAATATAATGAGATTGTGAAATTGCAATTCCCTTGTTCATCCGTTTAATCTTTATACCAAGAATTACGTCGGCTTCTCCCATGTCCTTCATAGAAAACTTTGATGATAAAAACTTCTTAGTTTCATCAACTACATTTTGGTCTGTGCCAAAAATCAACATGTCATCTACATATAGACAGATGATTACACCTTTACCGGATTCATCAAATCTGCTATATACACATTTGTCGGACTGATTTAATACAAAACCATTCGACAAAACAACCTCATCAAATTTTTGATGCCACTGCTTAGGTGTTTGCTTCAGCCCATACAATGACTTAATTAACTTACATACCTTATGCTCATTACCTGGCATAACAAACCCTTCTGGTTGTTTCATATACACTTCTTCTTCCAAATCACCATTTAAGAATGCTGTTTTGACATCCATTTGATGGATCAATAGATTCTGAATAGCTGCCAAAGCTATCAGAAATCTAATAGTAGTGATACGAGCAACCGGTGCATAGGTATCGAAGTAATCGATACCTTCCTTTTGTCTAAAGCCTTGGATTACCAATCGAGCTTTAAACTTGTCGATAGTTCCATCGACTTTCATCTTCTTTTTGAAGATCCATTTGCACCCCAAAGGTTTACAGCCTGGTGGTAAATCTGACAAGACCCATGTATTATTTTCCACAATAGAACCAATCTCATCATCGATGGCTTCTTTCCAAAAACCAGCGTCTCGAGATTTTATTGCTTCATCATAGGTTCTTGGATCCTCCTCTATACTATAACAGTAAGAGTATTGAGATTCAATTTGATCTCTTGATCCCATAACTAAGTATAGTTGAAAATCAGAACCATATAATTTAGCTTTCCTTACTCTTGTACTCTTACGAGGTTCGGGTGTCTCACTTGGTACATCAATTGAATGATCATCCATTTGAGATTCAGCCGACATTGGTATAATGTCCTTGGGTCTAGGTATTGAAGAGAAACGATTCTCATCAAAGATTGCATCTCTCGATTCTATAATTGTGTTAATAGAAATAAATTCATTAGGTTCTATAACATAAAACCTATATGCCTTGGAATGCTCAGCATATCCAACAAAGATGCAATCAACACCTTTTTTCCCAACTTTTTCCTTTTAGGGTCCGGAAGTCTAACCACGGCCCTACATCCCCAAACTCGCAAAAATGTCAAGTTTGGTCTTTTCTTATACCAAAGCTCATATGGGGTAATCTTGTTCCTTTTATTAGGAACTCTATTCAATAGATGACAAGCCGTTAACATGGCTTCACCCCAAAACCCGTCACTCAAGCCCGAGTTAGACAACATGGCGTTAACCATTTCTTCAAGAGTTCTATTCTTCCTTTCAGCCACACCATTTTGTTGTGGTACATAAGGAGCCGTAGTCTCATGAATTATTCCTACGGATTGGAAATATTTAGTGTCATAATATTCACCACCTCTATCCGTACGTAAGGTTTTAATCAAGCCATTAAGTTGAAGTTCAACTTCAGTTTTATAAATTTTAAATTTATCTAGGGCTTCATCTTTTGCATGCAGCAAATAAATATAGCAAAACCTAGAAGCATCATCTATAAAAGTGACAATATACTTTTTATTGCCTAAAGATGGAGTTGCATGAAAATCACATAAATCACTATGTATCAATTCAAGTTTTACAGAATTCCTTGTAACACTTTTAAAAGGTTTCCTAGTGATTTTTGTTAACATGCAAGTATTACACCTTTCCGTATTATTATCAATAACAGAATCAAACCATCTTTGGACATTTCAAGCATTCTTTTATAGTGCACATGTCCTAACCGAGCATGCCATAATGAGGAATTAACAACAACGAGAGGAAGTCATATAAATGTAACTAGAGTTAACAGAATTTTATTTAAATTCAACATGAACATTCCATTGTTATAATAACCAAATCCTACAAATACACCAGACTTCGATAAGATATACTTATCGGATTCATACACTTGTTTATATCCACATTTGTTCAAGACAGGACCAGAAATTAAATTCTTACGAAGTTTAGGTACATATAAAACATTAAACAAAGAAATAGTTTTTCCCGAACTAAATTCCAACACCACACTTCCTCTTCCTTGAATAGGAGCGGAATGGTCATCACCCATGTAAAGGACAGATCCGTCTTCCATTGGTTCGTATGACTTAAACCAACAACGATCCTTACAAACATGAGTTGTGGCACCGGAATCAATCCACCACGCAATAGCATCATCCTGCACATAAAATGCCTCAGAAATTAGTGAAACAAAATTTTTAATAAATCTGTTCCAACTATGTATTAAAATCTGACCTTGGTTTTGAGAATGGTCCTTAGACCCCTTTCCCGAACCACTTGTGCTTGCGCCTTTCTTGTTGTTTCCAACACGACAATCCTTCTTAAAGTGATCAGTTTTGCCACACTTCCAACATGCCAATTTAGGCTTCTTGTTGGGACCAGAACCATTGTCATTGAAACTACGTTTCTTTCCTTTGTTTTTATTGTTTTCACCCTCATCAATCATATTGACCGAGGGTCCAGCAACTTCTTTTCCCTTGCCTTTGTCATCCTCTTGCGCCCTAAGAGATTCCTCTATGCGCAAGTGACTACCAAGTTGAACCAAAGACAGATCGTCTTTACCATGTTTCAAAGTGTGTTTGAAATCCTTCCAGGAGGGAGGCAACTTATCAATCACACTTGAAACCGATATTGACTCATCCATCTTCAACCCGTGTTGTGTATATTGTCCAAGGATTCTAAGGAGTTCATTGAACTGTTCCATGACAGGTCTTGAATCGACCATCTTGTAATTATTAAAATTACTCACAAGGAACTTCTTACTAGAAGCATCCTCTGCCATGTACTTGGATTCAAGAGAATCCCATAACTCTTTTGCAGATTCCTCATTTTGATAGATGTCAAAGAGAGAATCAGACATACCGTTTAATATGTGTCCTCTGCAGATGTAGTCGTCGTTTTCCCACTTTGATCTACGTCTGATTGCCTCCAAGTTGTCATCTTCAAGCAATTCTGGAATAGGGGTAGAAAGAACATACACCACCTTTAATGTTGTTAAAAGGAAGTGCATCTTCTTCTGCCAACGCCGGAAATCTTATCCTTCAAATTTGTCTAGCTTTCCAAACTTGTTCGTCATCTCCTTCAAAGTACTTCCACCAGCCATGAGTATCACCAAAATACTTTATTCGTTTGTAGGGGAATATGGGGTCTTGATCTTGATACTAAGGCCGGATATGTGATTGAATCGTGTATAATCCACTTTCCGAATAAAGTATTTCGACCCTTAATGCCTGGGTTACACAAAATCTTTATTGGGATAAGACAATCACGCAATTTGTTTTCTAGGCAAAGAGAACAAATCAAAACTTGAGAATTGTTTTGCTTTCGTTATTGTTCAGGAACTGCTCGGCCGAGTCAAGGGACTCGCTCGGCCGAGCAAAGAAGTCCAAAATCATTTTGCCCAGATGCACGGCCGTGTCTTATTGAACTGCACGGGCCAGTGAAATTGCTCATACTGCCGCACAGCAAGGCATTGCCTCGACCGAGCATGGCTGTCCAGAAACTTGGACAATCTGCCATGCTCTGCTCGGCCGAGTCAAGGACTCTGCTCGACCGAGCACATCAGCAAAATGTGCTACCCTTTAACTTTTACTTCTTTATCGAGGTGATTTCGTTTTAGCTCAAACGAGTATGTACTCCACACTTTCCCTTACTCGTATCCGAGTCTAATACGAATCACATTGATCTCTTAGTAAATCATCATTACAATAAAACAAGTTGATGACACTAAAATCACCAACACTAATCATATCAGATTTGATAATATCACTAAACTCGACCATGCTCTCCAACTGTTCGATGAAATGCTCCAAACACAACCTCGCCCTTCAATCAAACACTTTACCCATCTGATTTCAGTCATTGTCAAGATGAAGCATTTTTCACCCGCCCTTTCTCTTTTGAATCAATTGCATTTGTTGGGTATTTCAAATTTGTATACCTTCAACATTTCCATTAATTGCTATTGCCATTTAAACAAGTTGAGTTATGGGTTTGCAATGTTGGGTCGTACCTTCAAGCTTGGTTATGTTCCTGACATTGTTACATTTACCACTCTTATAAATGGTATTGCTTTAGAAGGTAGGATTGTTGAGGCTGCAGAACTATTCAAGAAATTGGTCAGACAGAAAATTTGTGAACCTGATCAATTTACATGCGCGACTATTATGAATGGCCTCTGCAAAACTGGGAAAACAACAATGGCTATTAACTTACTCAGAGCAATGGAAGAAGAAGGTTTTACGGCTAACGTGATATCCTATAGCGCAATTATTGATGGTCTGTGCAAGGACAAAATGATCGATGATGCTTTGAAACTCCTACAAGAGATGATTGATAAAAGCATTTTGCCAAATGTCGTTACTTACACCTCTTTGATTCAGGGTCTCTGTTACTTGAGTCGTTGGGGAGAAGCCACAGAAATGCTAGATGAGATGCACAAGAAACAGATCTACCCTAACGCACGAACATATAATATATTGGTCAATGCATGTTGCAAGGAAGGGAGGATGAATGACGCAGAGGATATCATCCTTAAAATGATTCATTATGGTGAGAGACCAGATGTAGTTACTTATAACTCACTAATAGATGGTTATTGCTTGCAAGGGAAAATGAGTGAGGCGAATAAAGTTCTTTGTTCCATGGTGCATAGGGGAATTGTGCCTAACATATTTTGTTATAACACTCTAATAAATGGCTTTTGCAAGAAGGCAGAAGTGGATGAGGCCATGCATATGTTTCGGGATGTTGTTCAAAAAGGATTGAAACCCACTATAGCTACTTATAACCCCCTTTTACAAGGTCTGTTTCAATTGGGAAAATGTTCAACTGCTTGCGATCTACTTGCTGAGATGCAAGCTGATGGTGTAACTCCTAATCTTCAAACTTATGCCATTGTGCTTGATGGGCTTTGCAAAAACAACCGAATTGCAGAAGCATTATCTTTGTTTAGTTCAATGGAAACTCGTGGATCGAATTCTAATGTTGTTCTTTATAACATTCTCATTCATGCTACCAGCAAGGGTGGGAAGTTTGATACTGCAAGTGGTCTTTTTGAAGAACTTTGTTCCAAAGGTTTACAACCCGATGTTTGGACGTATAACTCGCTCATATATGGTCTATGTCAAGAAGGCCTTGTGGAGAAAGCAAAAGAAATTCTTATCAAAATGGAAGAGAATGGTTGCATACCAGATGATGTTACTCACAATATTATACTGCAAGGACTTCTCAAGAACAATGCAAGTCATGAGGCTGTGAGACTTCTAGGGAAATTGGTTGAAATTGGTTTCTCACCTAATGACTTTATTCTTTCCATGTTAATAGATATACTCCCAGCTGAAGGAGAGGATTCTACTCTACTCAACATGATTAGAATGTTTGTGCCAAAGGATAAAAAATGAAAATTCTCCCGTTCCTTCTCATGAGAAGCTGCATGAACAATAGTGTAAGTGCTCCAATTTGAGCTTGTTAGAATTTTCGTTAGAAAATTAACGAAAGTTATAACATTTCTAACAATTCCTAACAATCCTAACATTTCTAACAAAGTAAGGGTAAAATGGGCATTGTTATTTAAGGTTAAACCTCAAAAAGAATCTCAAAAAGCAAAAACAAAAGAAGAAAACCATAAATAGAAATGGCTGGAAACAATGAACTGGCTGTTAATTTGAAATTTCAAAAAGATTATTCCTCTTGTCCAAAGCCTGAAGCTGCATTTAATGAACAGTGCACGCGACTGGATCCATCCGCGCGGATGAGTTTGTCATTTCAGGAGGGCTATAAATTGAGCCCTCCAGTCACAAAAATAAGAAGGAAAAACACATTTTGCACCGAACCTCTGGCGAAATATAGAGAGAAAACAGTGAGAATTCACTTGAATTGTCACCATTTTCTCTCCAATCTTTCCCAACTCATACTCATCCACTCACTCTCATATTAAAGCCCTAAACACTCATACACTCAAGCCAAACACTCAAGAACACAAGGAAGATTGGTAAACCCTCCTCCTCCTAACCCTAAATCTCATCCATGCATGCATCTTCAAACTACAAAATGTAGTTCCTTCATCTTCTTGCTTTAGATCTAAGAAGATCACCATGGAAGACCATCTCCATGGATGATCTTCTACAAAGATCAAAATTATTTTTAAGGTTTTTTTTTTTTTTTGCAAAGAAAACTCATTTTCAAAACCCTAAAAACCATTTTCAAGCATAAAATCTTGATTTCAAAGGATAAAATTCCCCTTCCCAAGCAAATGAATAGCTTAGTCCTAATGTACCCCAAGGATGGTTTGGTATAGTTGATTCACCACTAAAATGTCTAGTGATCACTAACCAAAACCTAGGGAAATGGGGACAAGCATGGATGCAAAACCCCCCTTAAAATCATATTTTCTTTCTTAAGAAGTTGCTGTCCAGTAGCAATTTTCTCAGACCTCAGTCCATGGTCTAATTTTTTGGATACAGATGAACTTGGAATTTGGTGTTGACTACAAAACACTTTTTGTAGCCAACATCCAGAGATTTCCAGACATATTTTTACTTTATTTTTTGGGTGAGTAAAACTCCTCTTTTCAAATTTTCTTTCAGAGGCTAGTTCATCAGCTTCTGGGAATCCAGATCTCATATCTGAGGTTTCCAGAAGGTTTTGACCCCTCAAATCTTCTCCAAAATGGAAAATTCCTTCGCACAAATCTTATTTAAGGTGTCTAGAACAACTTTAATTCTCTGAGTTTATCCAGATTATGAAGTTTTAAGACCCTTGAATACATTTCAAAATCAAAGGTCCACTGCCTTTTTCATTCTGGCAGAAATGGCTCTCAACTTCAAAAGGTCTTTTGAGTACCAAATCTCAATCCAAAAATCTTCCAAAAAATCATGGGATCAGTTTAAAGTCTTAAAAAGTCCCAATTTTTACTTTTCTGAATTTCAACTTATTTTGGCCAAAACACACACACACACACACACACACAAATGATTTTCAGCTTGGAAGACTCGTTTTACGAGGCGCGTCGGGTGCACACTAACGTCCTTCCCGACGCGTAACATGACCTCCGAACCTAAATCTCTGATCTCGGGCTTTTTTCAAAGTTTTGGCCCTCAAAATTAAAATGGCGTGGCGACTCCGTTTTCGTTGATTTTTTTTCAAACATAAAAATGGGAAAATTTTCGGATACACATCATCACAGTGGCGACTCCGCTGGGGAGTAAGTTTTTTTTTAAAAAAAAATGGTATTCGGTATATTGGTGGAAACCACTAAATTTCCCGTTATCGCCTCCTAACACGAGTCGGGGATAAATTGTGGTCTAACAATCCCACGTACCGGTATCACCGTTTTCAAAAAAAAAAGCTTTTGAGGGTCAAGCTTCCGTCCCGGCTTTGAAAATCATTTTTTGTGTGTGTGTTGATTTTTGCACAGTTTTCATGTTGTTTTGGCCGCCTCGGAGAAAGTCAAAATCTTGACTGTCGGAATAATGTCCCTAACTGTCGGAATTTTCGTGCTTACGTGCTTATGTGCTCATCAAAAATTTCAAAAAAAAAAAAGGATTTTCAAAAAAAAAAGAAGAAGAAAATTTTCAAAAAAAAATCATGCATCATATTTTTAAGACTCATAAAAAAAAAATCTCTATTTTACTCAGAAAAAGAATATAGACTGCTTGCACACTACGCGCACGTGACCGTACACTGCACACTACGTCCTTAACCCGGGGAAATCCTTGTCGCGGTCCGTTTGGTCTTATTACGCCTCTCGGATGAGCACAGGACTACCCAAACATCCCATGGAACCTCGTGTCGACCATGCACTTGTCCGTGACACACTTTGTCCGAGACCCGGTTGGTTTTTAGTCTGGTCTGTGTCATGCCCTGTCCGTGTATAGACCTTTCCTTTCAAGCCTTTGTCGGCATACCGACTCAATATCTTTCGGGGACCCTTATCAGTCGAAGTTCTGCCGGTTTTCCGCCGCAGACTTTGACCAAGATATTGACCGGCGCCTTGACTTCGGCTCGGCCGGCACAAATTATACACGACTCCCAAAGCATTGACACCGAGTCATCAAGGATTAATGAATATTCCATGCCTAATTACGGCTTAACCGACGACAAGTCAAGATCAATTGTGGACGCTTATCGGTCAAATCATGCCGACTTTTCGTCGGGCCCTCGGACATGATCTTGACTTTTGACGTCGGCTTTGTCCGTAATTTACATCGAATGCTCGTTAAGACTCGATTACCCGCGGACTTTTAGGATCGTTTTTCTTTCGGTCGGTGGGACCCGCTTGCCCTATAGGACCCTCGCCCGGGCTGTCCACCCCGGGAGGTCGAAATACGGGTGGAATACGAGGGGCTTATAGACGTAGTGACGGGGCCCACCGATCCGGGAATCGAGTAGTTTGCGAAAAAGAAGAGCAATCTTTTCCAACCGATTAGGTTAATAAAACATGTTTTAAGTAAACGTGAACAAATAAGCGCATGTTGCATGAGCCTAAAGCCCAAACACCTACCCTCCTTCCATTCCTAGACATCCGAACCTTCATGTCCTTTCCCCGCAGCCTCCACACAAAGCTTGGTTTCGGGCACGGGTCACCGTTTGATCGGTTAGGAAGAGTCAGCGCGTCATCGGCTTCGCCGTTTGTTCCGACTCCGGGTTTCGTAATGTCTACATCAGCCGGTAATGATGGGGATAACGTTGCTCCGTCCTCCAAAATCCCTCGAGACGGACGCATTGGATCCAGTTGGTAGAACAGATGAGACTTCGACGCATGAAGGCTCAAATTGATAACCTTATGGGATTGTCGCAAGTCATGGCTTTGACTATCGCCTCAATTCCGATGGCACTTTTACCGCAAAGAAGGAAGAGGTTCCTCCTCCTCTTCTTAATAGTCCCGGATACATCAAGATGCTACCCCAAGATTCCTATGTTTCCACCGCCGGGACTCCTGCCCGCCGACTTACAGGCAAGCTGGCCCCCAAACGGATCGAGGGGACTAAAGAGTTCGGTATGCGTCGGTTGTCCCCTTTCAAAGTGATGATCCCACAAATATCGGCTGAGTGATGAAAATCGAGAGACGATTGAAGAAATATGGTCGGCCATCAAAGCCCCGGAAGAACGCCGCAACGGACGGCGGGCTGGATGGAAGAGGCCACACGCCACTTCGGGACCTTAACAATATCCCAAGCGGCCAGGGGCTACCCGAAAGACAAACATGTGCCCGTTCCCCCGGGACCTCAATATCTCTCATTATCCGGCGGAGTCCAATCACTCGGCTACCGCACGAGCCCAAGCCAGCGCGAATCCCCTGACCGGTTCCCACTCAAAGTCATTCAAGCACCTGGGCCAACCCGAGGTCCCAATCCGCCACCCGCCGGTGGAACACATTTGGTGGGATATTTGTGACTGTCCCGATTGCCTTGAAAGGGACTATCGTGACTGGATACACGAGGACCAGTCCTCCTAAGAAAAGAAAATTTCCTCCCCAGTAAGAAAATTGAAGGAGAGATTCGAGGTAGGTGATAACGGCGTGGGAACGCTCGGGGAGCCATCTGGGAATTTGATTATTATGTACTCTACTCCGGTCGGTCTTCCCCAAAGCAAAAAGGGGTAAAAGAGCGAAAACCCTTGCCAGCACGAGGCACTGAGACTTTCGGATACCGTAATACCGTGCAACGTAAGTCCAACCCCCTCGGGGTCGCCCAAGGTTCGCCTTGTCCAGCTCCCGAGTATACACAGATGAAGAAAAACCGACGCCAGTCTGGCGCTCCCACTCAATCAACATGTTGACTAGAGATGGCAACCGCCACAAAAGGCATCAGTATAACCCAGGGGCTTCGGCAAAGACTCTACCTCGCAAGAAAAAGGCACGAAGTGTAAGTGCTCCAATTTGAGTTGGTAGTTTTTTCGTTAGAAAGTTAACGAAAGTTTTAACATTTCTAACATTTCTAACAATCTCTAACCTTCCTAACCAAGCAAGAGTAGGTTAGGGTTTGCCATTTAAAGTTAAACCAAAAAAGGAATCCAAAAGCAAAGAATTAAGAAAATCCCGAAACAAACAAGTTGAAAAACAATTTACGCCGATATTTTGAAAAATATTCTTCCTGTTCAAAGCACGGAGCAAGATTTAATGCACCGTGCACGTTTTACAAGGACCTCCGCGCGGACATCTTTGCATCTCCCGGTGGCCTATAAATTGAACCCTCCTCTCTCGGTTAAAAGCAACACAACTTCACTCACGTGCAACGAAGTTACGGCGAAATATAGAGAGAAAACGGTGGGAATCCTTAGATTGCCACCCATTTTCTCTTGAATCTTTCCCAATCAAATACCAAACACACCAAACCTTGATACTCCTCAAGCCAAACACCAAATCTTGATACTCCTCAAGTCAAATTCCAAGCCTAGGAAGATAGGGTGTCACCATTGGTAAAGCCCTCCTTCTCAATACCCTAAAATTCTCTTTTGATCTCTTGATCATCTTGTTCTTCTTACTTTGACTTATTTTATGTCTAGTTTAACTTGAGTTTTGACCTAAGATAGTCATCTTGAAGTTCATCTTCATGAATGACCATCTCAAATGGTCCACATTTTAGATCTTTAGTCAATTCTTTCTCCTTGGTTTCATCTTTACAAAACCCCCTTTCCCTTTGCAAAGGACATGTTTCAACCCCATAAATTCCCCAAGGATGACTTGAATATGATAACCACTTAACAAAAGGTAGTGGTATCAAGTCTAGGGATGAAAATGGGGTGAACATAGATGCAAATCCCCCAAAAATCACATTTTCCCTCAAGAACATCTTGCTGTCCAGTAGCATTGTTCTGAGACCTCAGTCCATTTTCCTATTTTTTGGACCCAGTAAAACTTGGAATTGGGTGTTGACTACAAAACACTTTTTGTAGCCAACATCCAGATATTTCCAGACATATTTTTATTTTATTTTTTTAGTAATTAAAACTCCTTTTTTTAATTTTTCTTTTAGAGGCCAGTTCATCAGCTTCTGGAAATCCAGATTTCACATCTGAGATTTCCAGAAGTTTTTGACCCCTCAAATTACTTCCAAAATGGAAAGTTTCTTTGCAGAAACCCTATTTAGGGTGTTTTAAGCAACTTTCATTCTCGGACTTTCCCCAGATTCTGAGGTTTTGAAGCCTTTAAGTCCATTTCAAAGTCAAGGGTCAACTGCCTTCTTTCATTCTGGCAGAATTGCTTTTCAAATCCAAAAATCTTTTGAGTGCCAAGACTCAACCCAAAAATTCTCCAAAAAATCATGGGATCAGTTTAAAGTCTTAAAAAGAGATCCCAATTTTCACTTTTTCCAGTTTCAAATTATTTTGGTCAAAACACACACACACACACACACACACACAACAAAAGGATTTCAAATGTTTGGAAGACTCGTTTTGCGAGGCGCGTCGGGTGCACACTAACGTCCTTCCCGACGCGTAACATGACCTCCGAACCTAAATCTCTGATCTCGGGCTTTTTTCAAAGTTTTGGCCCTTAAAATAAAAATGGCGTGGCGACTCCGTTTTAATGGCACATCGTTACAGTGGCGACTCCGCTGGGGATGATTAAGTTTTTTCTAAAAAAAAATGATATTTGGTATATTGGTGGAAACCATTAAACTTCCCGTTATCGCCTCCTAACACGAGTCGGGGATAAATTGTGGTCTAACAATCCCACGTACCGGTATCATTATTTTCAAAAAAAAAAAAGAAAAGCTTTCGAGGGTCAAGCTTCCGTCCCGACATTTGAAAATCCTTTGTTTTGTGTGTGTTGATTTTTGCACATTTTTCGTGTTTGTTTTGGCCGCCTCGGAAAAAGTCAAAATTTTGACTGTCGAAATAATGTCCCTAACTGTTGGAATTTTTGTGATTATGTGCTTATGTGCTCATTAATTTTCAAAAAAAAAAAAATTCAAAAAAAAAAAATTTTTCAAAAAAAAAAATTTCCAAAAAAAAAAAAATCATGCATCATACTTTTAAGACACATAAAAAAAAATTTCTATTTTACTCGAAAAAAAGAAGATAGGCTTGCACACTACGCGCACGTTGACCGTACCTTTGCACACCACGCCCCTAAACCGGGAAATCCTTTGTCGCGGTCCGTTTGGTCTTATTACGCCTCTCGGATGAGCACAGACTACCCAAACATCCCATGGAGCCTCGCTGTCGACCACTTGACTCCTGTCTCGTGACACACTTTGTCCGAGACCCGGTTGGTTTTTAGTCCGGGTCCGTGTCATGCCCGTCCGTGTATAGACCTTTCCTTTCAAGCCTTTGTCGGCATACCGACTCAATATCTTTCGGGGACCCTTATCGGTCGAAGTTACGCCGGTTTTCCGCCGCGTACTTTGACCAAGATATTGGCCAGGCGCCTTGACTTCGGCTCGACCGGCACAAATTATACACCGACTCCCGACATTGACACCGAGTCATCAAGGATTAATGAATATTCCATGCCTAATTACGGCTTAGCGACGACAAGTCAAGATCAATCATGGACATTTATCGAGTCAAATCATGCCAGACTTTTCGTCGAGCCCTCGGACATGATCTTGACTCTCGACGTCGGCTTTGTCCGTAATTTACATCGAATGCTCGTTAAGTCTCGATTACCGTGACTTTTAGGATCGTTTTTCTTTTCGGTCGGTGGGACCCGCTTGCCCTATAGACCCTCGCCCTGGCATCCACCCCGGGAGGTCGAAATACGGGTGGAATACGAGGGGCTTATAGACGTAGTGACGGGGCCCACCGATCCAGAATCGAGTAGTTTGCGAAAAGAAGAGCAATCTTTTCCAACCGATTAGGTTAATAAAACGTGTTTTAAGTAAACATGAACAAATAAGCGCATGTTGCATGAGCCTAAGAGCCCCAAACACCTACCCTCCTTCAATTCCCGCCATCTGAACCCTCGTGTCTTTCTCTCCGCAGGCTCCAGCGTAAAGCTTGGTTTCGGGCACGCGGGTCACTTAGTTTAATCAGGTTGGGAAGAGTCGAGTGC